>VDFB02368076.1:0-11967 GCA_007258455.2 Sequoia sempervirens | reverse complement strand
AATGGCTTTGTCCATGTCATCCATAGACCAAATTTTGATGCTATGATCTGGGGTTGTCACTTGGTCAGCAGATGGTGGTTCCATTTCTACGTCAGTATTATGAACAGCAGGTTCAAAACCATCATTTTCATTGGTCTGTGCTACATTATCAGAAATAACTTCCTCGTCCATGTTTACTGCTGGCTCTTCGTCAACATCTGGAACATTGAATGTCACTACACGAGGTACTCTATTCAAGCGCCTCACACCCGATCTTTTCCTCTTGTGCCTTGATGCCATGATTGTCAATGATCTTGTACATTGTAAGTGATCAAGTGTCAGAAAAACAATGTATAAACATTGCAAAACACAGATATAAATACAAAACATAGGTATAAACTTTGCAAAATATAAAACAGATCTATTTTATCATTCAAATATGCTCAAAATTCAATGGGTCTAATTCAAGTTAGCACCTTATAAAATCATTTTGGTGCCCATTAAAAATCACTCCTACATATTAATCTCCTTACTAAAGCACCGGACACCAAACACATTACACCCCAATTAGGGTCCGATTAAAGCATATGACTATTTTTTTTTTGTTGGGTATCCCATTCTTTTGCATCATTTAATTTGGGTTTACATATATATGTAGATATAGATGTATTTATATGTATTTGTATAAATATATGTATACATGTATTTGTGGATACATATAATTACATAGTTACATGTATGCATATATCTGTACATATACATAGATATATGTATGTATATATATCAATGTTCAAAGCACATTGTATAGACTTGGGTTTTGAAAAAAGAGCAGAAGAAATTAACCAAGGGTTTCATAATAATAATTCCTCACTGACGGGAATACAGAAGTGCGTTTTCAGATAGATGCGTAATATTCCGTGCAAGTGTCAGTGAGATTAATTCATTGCTAATAACGTAATTTGGAAAAAACCATGCAAGGGTTTTGACAAAAACATATTTATTTTTAATGGGTTTGTCGATTTATGCCCAAAGTGACATGGGTTTTTTATAGACATGTGTTCAAACCCACGAAATTCCTGATCATTTTTGGAGACAAAATCATGAGACAATCGACTTTACCAGGTCGTATTTAATAATTTAAGCACAAAAGAAAACCAAATTCACTTTTTTTTAGGGTATGTATGTATGTATGCAGATATTGAAAGGAAATATACATGGTATATATATGTATGTATCTTTCATACATACATGCCATTATAAGGGTTATTATATATACAGGCGCGAAGCTCATGCATATTATTACACGTACATTGGCTACGTACATGTACATTACGTACACATACATTGCCATAACCAATGTGGGAAAGTGCTGAGTGTAAAAGGAATGATTTATTTCATAAACAAGGAGTAATAATTTTTCAATCATCGAATAAATCCTTCATGGGTCGTGAAAGATGCAGAAGAAAATGATTAACCAGTACCATTGTTTGCATTTTAAAAGGATAGGCAAAGGATAGACATATACATCGATTTGCTGAATGAACAAGAGACACATAATGTAAAATGACAAATATATGTATGGTAGCCTGCTGTATGTGCAATGGGAAGTAGAAAAATATAAACAAATGCTAGGCTATTGTATTGGACAGCCAAATGAAACGTATTTAAACAGAGTAATAGACGTATATATGTGTGTTTGTCTATGTATATATGTACATATATACATGTATATATGTATTTGTATATATGTGTATATGTTTTTAAATACATAATACACATAATAAATGCATGTATATATATATATATACACACACACATATACATATTAAACCCTGATAAATGACCAACCCTGACAAATGACCAAAAATAAACAAATATAAATAGGTACACATATAAGAAAAAATAAATAACAACTATAAACCCTGATATAAACACTGAAGTAAATGACAAATGAGCAAAAACACACAAATATAAATATAGGTACCATAGTTTGCATTTTCAATGGATAGGCAAAGGAAACACACATATACATCGATTTGCTGAATGAACAAGAGACACGTAATGTAAAATGACAAATATATGTATGCTAGCCTACTGTATGTGCAATGGAAAGTAGAAAATTTTTAACAAATGGTAGAATGTATAAAGTAAAAAGACACTGCATAAATGAAAATAACTATAAGTACATACCTGAGACTTTAGATATCAAAGGAATGTGCAGAGGAATGTGCAGAGGAATGTGCAAAAAATCTTTGTCGTTGCTTTCAACTTTGCAGAGAGTAACATGCAATTGTGAATGTTGCTGGCTACTTTCCCCCTCTTATTTAGGAATTCGAATCTGACAATTGAATGCATTCAATTTGGTTGTTGTGTTTGAAATTTGAATTTGTTTGAGCATTTGAATTTGAAGCTGCAAGTTACGTAGGTTTTTAAAGATGATATGACTGAATTCTACATTACATTTGGATTTGATGTTTAATTGGGGAGCCTTACACCTATATTTAATTGTGCAGGTACCTACAGGAAATGAAATAAATACATATAGCTGTCAGGGAGTGTGTGAAAGACTGTGCATTTCAAATCCCATATAGTTCAAAGGAGATTGTGATTATGTCATCTAAAGCACCAGTAGTTATGCATGTATACTTGTAAATATAAAATGTAGTGAGGGACAAACATTTGCAAGTGGGGGTAATTGTAACAGTAAATGATTTAAATGAAATTGTAAATGGGCCTTTTTATGTGCAAGTTGACTTCTTTTATAAATGCAAAGGCATGTTTAGCTGTGTACTTTGATTGGTGAGTGACTCATTCTGTTATGAGCAGCTATTGGTGTTGTTGTAATTTTCTATATGTTAATAAAAAGTTTTTTAGTGGATCAAAGTTAAAAAAAAATTGGGGGGTGGAGTGAGCATGGAGGTGGCGGTTATTCAATGGATGGTAGCTACTGGGTCTTCTCCCCTATGTATGAAAATATTTTTAATAGAATTTAATTGATTAAAAAATTTATTTATTTATTTATTAATATTTTTAAATAAATATCAGTATCTTAGATAATGTATTCATTGTGATATATGATAGTTTATAGTAAATTGGATATATTATGAATATAGGTAATAATAAAATGGAATATATCATACATATTATATTTTTGAGTGTATATAGGTAAAAGGATATTTTTAAACATATAGTCTATTTAAGTTCTAAATATTCTTCTACATTTTTAATTTATAAATATTTTTATATATAAAAGGTTTTAAAAAATTATGATTTTTTTAAATTACATATTTTAATTTGTTTTAAAAATATAATTTAAATTCAAATTTAAGTTTAAAAAGAGATTATTTATGATGTTCTCATTCAAAATTTGAGTATTTAAGTTAAAGGAGAAAAGTAGATAACTTTTTTAAGTGGGGCTTGCTTTATTGTATACATAAGAAAGCTCTAATGAAAAAATTTATGCAGAGAGAATGCAAACAAATGGGGAAAAGTGAACTAATCTTGTCTATTAAAAACGAAAAAAGTCTCAAAGGTCCATCTCTAGGACCTACTATATATAGAAGGTTTAAAGAAATTATGATTTTTTTAAATTACATATTTTGATTTGTTTTAAAAATATAATTTAAATTCAAATCTAATTTTAAAAAGAGATTATTTATGAAGTTCTCATTCAAAATTTGAGTATTTAAGTTAAAGGAGAAAAGTAGATAACTTTTTCAAGTGGGGCTTGTTTTCTTCTATTCATAAGAAAGCTTGACCAAAAAATTATGTAGAGAGAATGTAAACAAATGGGACAAGTGAACAACCTAGTCTACTAAGATGAGAAATCTCAAAGATTTCAAATTCATGTTTTCCAATTGAGAGGCAATGTGTATATACTCCAATATTCTTCCGAAATTCCAATACAGAATAACTTCTAAGGGTCATGTTGGAGAAAGTTATATAGTCTCAGAAAAATATCTAAAGATGGGCACAATCTCTAGAACGTGCTATATATAAAAGGTTTAAATGAATTATGATTTTTTTAATTACATATTTTAATTTATTTTAAAAATATAATGTAAATTCAACCCTAAGTTTAAAAAGAGATTACTTATGAAGTTCTCAGTCAAAATTTGAGTATTTAAGTTAAAAGAGAAAAGTAGATAACTTTTTTAAGTGGGGCTAGCTTTATTCTATTCATAAGAAATTTTAATAAAAAAATTATGTAGAGAGAATGTAAACAAATGGGACAAGTGAACAACCTTGTCTACTAAAATGAAAAATCTCAAAGATTTCAAATTTATGTTTTCCAATGGAGAGGTGATGTGTATATACTCCAATATTCTTAGGAAATTCCAACAAAGAATAACTTCTTAGGTTCATGTTGGAGCAAGTTATATAATCTCAAAAACATATCTAAAGATGGACGCAATCTCTAGGAACACCCATTCAAAAAGATTGAAAAGAGACCTCATAAAAGTGAAAGTCTAGTAGGCCAACTTGAATTAGTTTGGTAAAATGGGAGAAGATATCATATCTAGTTTGCTTATTTAAGTTACAATTCAACTATATTTTGTAGCTACATCATGTAGTTTGGTCAAGAAACTTCACTATAGAAGAAAGAAACCTATAGACAATAAATTTAAACTTGATAGCCTCAATGGAGCAATTAAAAATATATTTTTGGGAGGTGCTTTTAGGAAGCATTCTTCTCTAGACTCTCAAGAAGAAAATGTTTATTAATACAATAAATGATAATAAAAAATATCAAAATATTGAATTAATGTGATAAACATGTAATTAAACTAATAAAATTAATGCATTAATGAAGAAGAAAATATAACAAATGCAAATATATAAACAAAAAAATAGTGAAATCCTTGTAGGAGAATACTCCACCAACAAAGAGACCCAATATTGTATTAATCTTAAAAAAGAGTATACACCAATAACATCACTTATTCTTTTGATAATAAATTAGCAACATAAGAGTATTTGTAAAAGAACCTTACAAACATTTATCCTATGCCTCCAATAAATAGAAAAGTTAGCAAGAAACTCCTCTTACACATCATAGATTCTATGAGAATGGTTAAATTGACTATATTCCCAAGACTATGAACTCCATGAGGCATTCAACATTTGTTTCATAACTATCAAAATAGGAAGATGGTCTATAACTCTCCAATTCAATATTATCAATGTAAGGCCAATGACACATGTAATCCTAATGTTCTTCCACTTAACATGTACATTACAAATAAATAAAGAGAAGCTATAAATAAATCAATTGATAGAAAGAGGCAAGGCCCATGATATCTTTGTTCTAACTATATTTCCTCACTAGGATGTTAGATTGATGTGCCCACCTTACTTTAGTCCCATCCTACAAGCCTAAGGAGGGACCCACCAGACTAAATGTAAATCATTCAAGAACATGCTATTATTTTATGTCCTTTTATTGGAAAATCCATCTAAGGGATTAAAAAATGAATAAAGGAAGATCTCATTTTCCCACTCCATTATGTTTTAACATCATACATTATTTATCATCTATATAATTAAATATAATTTATAAGACTTGGGATTTTTAAGGTGAATGAAATACCTAATCCTATCTTAATTGACATTTAAATTACAAATACATAAAACTAATAATCAGTTGACAAATAGTAGCCACAAAAACTATCCCCCTGTCCAATGCTTATCTTACTATTGGGAAATATTAAAATGTGTTTGTCTAGCCACCATAACTTGGTCAAAAATTTATGAAATTCAATTTTTTTATCCTATAGTATTGGAAGCATAGAAATTCATACGTCTTTCAGATCTAGGGTTTGAAATACTTCCAATTTTCATAAGGTATATGATGTAAGAATGTGAGGTTCACCGAAATGAAGCATAAAAATGTGATAACTCTAAGATTAGTGTCCATAACCTAGGGCAATTTCCACATTTTTATAAATTTCATTGAGATGTAGATCACAAGGTGCAAGAGATTGACTTTCAAACCTGCAGGTGAGTCAATCAAACCTGGATCTACATCTATTGGGGGGGTTGGAATGGATTGGAAATAATTTTGAATGATTAACTTAATGATCCTACATACCCTAATATTAAAAATGCAAGATCTTGAAAACTAATAATCGAAAACAACAATTTACCAATGGATCTGGGAAGTGCAAAGGACAACATACATGCTCAGAAAAGTTGGTTTTGAGGTGTGTACAAGGACTCATTTTTCCATTAAAATAAGTTTGGAAAATTCTCTCAATTCTAACAATGGAACAAGTTTGAATAATTCATGAGAAGTCTCTAGTTTAAATTTCATGATCGCCAAGTAAGGTTTTTTATGGTACAAAATTTCTATTAACTACTTGTAGATTGATCATTGCTACAAAAGAACCTCTAGATATTGATTGTTCAAATTCAGCAATTGCACAATGATCCTCATCAATTATAAATACTCCTTACAAAACTTCACTCTCTCACTCGCAATTTGAACTCATAAAAAAATGTCTAACTTCCTTAATTTTAATTGAAGTGAATCTTGAAACAATGTTTTATTGTTTTATTTTGTTAATGGGCAAATTGATGCTAATTTACTATTCTATTAAAACCCCTTAATTGTTTTTAAGGCATGAGCAACTAAAATTAAAGTTTTTAATGGCAAGCACATGGCCTACCCATCGCACCAGCAAAATTGTGATGGAATATCCTGAACTAAAGCCATGAGATCCTCTTGATGGTTGCTAGTAAATGAAGGCATTCATGTTTTAAACATCTAAAGGAGGTGTCCAAATGGTTATTTTTCCACCTAACTCTGGGAATAAAATGGGGGCATTTTAATAATTTTATAACCAAGGAGGAGGTGCCTAGTAGCTTCCAAAATGCTCAAGCAAAGTGTTGAACGCCTTGCAGCAAGGACAAACGCCTGCACAAAAACAAAAAACAAGAAATGTGGAACACCCAGCAGGAAAAATGGCAGCCAAGTTTGGATGTCTACGATCAAATAACATTGAAATCGCTAATACAGAAGGATGGCAATATTTATGTTCCATGTTTTGATAACCTGGAAAATGCAGCAACTAAAATCAATGTTTTCCACTCTTTCATGCCTAACAGAAAGAACAACAGTTGAAGCATTCCTTGCCTCACGCCTGAGAAAAAAATTTAACTTGTAGACAAAGTTTCGTTTGACAGGCTGCAGCAATCTTGACTCGGGCTCAAGAGTCCAGTATCCTTAAAACCCCGATGTTTTTAAATCAATGGTTTGTCTCATTTTAAAACAATGCTACTTCTTTTGGGAAATGGGGCGCCAAGTGGTGAGGCCCATTTAAAAATGTTTAAAACATCAAGTTGGAGTGCCATCCTTTTTGATGTCAACAAAGCAAGTGGAATCCCTGAAAGCCGATTTAGCCAGTAATTAAATGGACATTCATGAAAACTACATAAAATAAATGAACATGTATACTCCTGGAGAAAGCAAAGGACATGGAAACTTCTAGAGTAAAGCTTTGAAGAACAGAGTGGATGAAAGCTGGACAACAAAGCCCAAGCATGGTCAGAATATAAAAGTTTCAAACGTCAGACATGAAACGCCCCATTCAACGAAATGGTAAAGGAAGGGAAGTTCTCTTGGAGTACCACTTGAGTCCACCCTTAAAAGTGGTGTCCCAGATAGAAAAAAGATTCTTTGTCAAAGATTTCATGAAACATGTCCACTGCCTGAAAAGTTGTGAAATTCAATTATGTTGATTCCAGTTGCAAACCAAAGACTCAGCATGTGTCATGTGTCACTGCTGAATTTAATTTAAGTTTTTTCCTCTTCTCTTATATTTTAATTTATGAGTCTTATTGGGGGATTGTTGGATTCTAGGCTTAGAGGCTACTAGAAGTTTCCAAGTCAATCTTAGGTTCATGTTTCTAATTGTCTAAGATTTGTAATGTTAAATTGATGTAAAACTTTGCTTAATATGGACATTGTATGATTCTTAATCTAGTGAGTACATTGGAATTGTAATGTTTATTTAATATATCAATATAAGACTTATTCTTGTTTTTCTTTGGAATTTGTCTCCATTTCTTTTTGTATGCTTAAAAGGATTCAACAATTTTCTAGGTGAACATTTGTTGCACTTGTATTAGGGATTAGTTAGTTTGTATTCAAGGAATACAGTAAAAATTTATGTTACAAGATGACTTTTGATAAAAAGTCTTTCTAACTTGGTATGTGAGGTTTATAAAGTTGAGAAGGAGAACTAAAATGGGTTACATTGTCCAAGACATAAAAGCATTTGAGAGTCTAAGCTCTACAAAGTAGAGCCATGTGAGATAGGCTCATCTAATTTGTGACTTGCTTAGCCATTCTTGATATTAGTCTTGAATTGAAACTATTCCTATAGGGTAAGGCACCAATCATTGATAGTTGCATCCAACCCAACACCCCAAATTGACAAATGGTGATCTTAAAAAAAGTATAAACCATTTGAGTATAGTAAAAGAGGCCTAAATTTTTGTCCATTTATCACACCTTTGCTTGTTTGGTATGAAGATAGATCAATTTGCATAAATTATTTCCTCATAATGCTAGTAAAGATACAAAGGATCATGCTTGCACCTACTAAATAATGAAATCCTTTGTTTATACGTCTTTAAATGTGTCAATTATCCACATGTTTAAGGTCCATAATTACAAATTTGTGTGAAATTAACACAATCTAAGTTAATGACAATAAATTGGGTCTTATATATTGTACTATTTGGACCTAATTTTGTCTTAGTAATGTTTGTCAAAGACCTTTGGACCTAATTTTGTCTTAATAATGTTTATTAAAGATCTTTATTAATTTTTAAGACGCTCATTATGATTACCCTCACAAACCTTGTGAAGCTCAAAGTGTAGAAGACAAGGTCCAATCTTGTCTCCTTGGCTTTTTCTTGTACTTGATTCAATTGCTAAGAATGCAATTGTAATAATACTTTAAATTATGATGATTTTATATTTCATTTGAGAGTGTGTACCCTCTTCATATTTCTAGATTTTGAGCACGAACAATAGCATGCCTTATAATCCACACAATTCCACGAGTACCAATAAAGCACAAACATTTTGCATCATTTAAGATCTTTTAGATGGAGAAGTATTTCCTACTTTAATACATCTATAAATTGATTTATTTGAATGTTTGTATTTTTGAATGTTTGTTTTCTAGTGTCTTTGAATAGAGAGCATAGGCTCACAAAAATAAACAAGTATGGAATAGTGCTAAAATTGAGGTAAGAAGTATCTTTTTATAGCTTAAAAATTAGAACGATAATTTGAATAGGGAGAGCATTGACTTTCATAAAAACAAACTGAGGATATAGCCCAAAATGGAGGCTTCATGCCAAAAATGAGGTGAACTTCCTTTTAGTGTAATAGTAACTAAAACTTTGAATGTGTAATAAAATAAACCTCTATTAAAAAGATTCGGTAGTGTCAGGCACAGAGATCGATCACATTTTTCTTTGTTCAAGGCTCTTCATGATGAAAGATACAACTAGAGGAATTCGTATTTCCTTAAGTAAATTTTACAATAATTAGACAAATTGTATGCTCATCTATAACATCATTTGTCAAGTAAATGTAACCAGTTATTGGTATCATCGATGTCAAATAAATGCACGTCCAAATGACATGTATGGGCAAGGATACAGACATGATCTCCTCCTGTTGTCCGAATTTTGAGGTAACTAAATATGCATCTCACTTTAATTCATTCCTTTACTGTTTTTTTCTTCACAAATATGATACTAAACTTCATAAAGACCTTCAAACATAAGGTGAGGTATGATCTTGTTCCTCTGCAATTTCTCGTATTACAATTGTACAAGATTAAACGTGTATTGGTTATGTAAACATTAAGCAATCCCTGCAAGCGGTATTTGATACCTGAAATTCTAAATTGATTCTTATGGTTTTCGCAGGCAATTTCTACAGTATTGCAAACGATGCTGTGCCAAAAGTATTCAAGTCTTATGAATTAACGTTTTCAATGTTTGTAATGCTTCCATCAATCAATTGGTATATTTACAGAGAGCTTTGGATTCAACTATTACTGATACTCCCCTACAGTGAACGTGAAGTGAGCACTGAATGCTCACGAGTTTAGCACCTTCTTTTGAGGTCATTAACTGTTATTGATACTCATCTACAGTGAATGTGAAAGAGTGCTTAATGCTTGCAAGTTGAGCATCCTTCCTATTGAGTTACAAATTTGTCATGTCAAAAGCAAGGTTAAGCTACAAGTGCAGTTGGTATGAAATAACGTTGTGTACAAATCTTGGCATGGCAAAATCTTTTTCTTAATTTGAAATTATCAAATATTGGCATGGCAAAAAGAAAAAACTGAAATTATCAATTTTCATCCATATACTTCTTGTGGTTTAGACCCAAAAAAACTGCTTTATGAAAAAATCTGGCGCAAATGTTCATTTCTCGAATGACATGTATGTGGAGAATTTTTTAGAAAAATAATCAGCTGACTAATAGTAGCCACAAAAACTATCCCCCCGTCCAATACTTATCTTCCTACTGGGAAAGGAACTTAGGTGTCAACTAAAAGACATTGTAAGCTGCATGGAGAATTTGAAAGAAATCGTCTCATATTTTGCCTACCATGTGAAGTGGCATTCGTGCATGTTTTGAATAAAAAAGTTTCCAATATTTAAATTAAATTTGATCAACGCCATTGAAGATATGGCCTTAGCAGCTCAGCTTACAAGTACAGAAGTATGTAGTATGCATTCCATCAGTTTCTGTGTCTTACACATTCATAATACAGAAAGAAAGTAGCACAATACATGAAGAAAATATTAACACAATTCCAAGAATTATCAGATAACATTTATTTCGATTAAAAAAACATATGAATAAATGAATGAGATTGAACTCTACAAGTTACCAATACTGGGTAAGATGACATAAAATACACTTTTGAACTCGCCTGCAACATAAGCCCAGAATATTATACAATGTTAAATAGTTCCCGCACTGCAAAATCCATGGAGATGCATGGATGGTAAGTACCGAATGCTGTCATGCATCTAGAAAAAAATTGGCAGAGACATCATAGACAGCTATCTTCAATTTCATATGGCAATGATCCTAAAATACAATAGAAATGAAAACTGTAGGTGAATAGATCATAACAAAATCCAGTACACAATACTTCAAAAGGATGAGATGAAGCCAATTGAGGTCCTCCTAAGTCATGAGAGGTGCAAGACCATCCCCTTCCCAACCAAGTCGGAGCATTTGGTCCACAACCTTGACACTCAACTGTAAAACAAATTCCATTACAATTACTACATTATAAACTATCTTGTATGCCTGCAGATAAATCATAAAAATACATCGCATGTAATATAGTTTGTGTTGCTCCGAAAAAGAGCAGATTACTCATTCTCACTAGAAAGATAAAGTAAAAAAAAAGAATTTATGACTTTTATGCCTTTGGGTATATCAGCAGGCACTCACAGCAGGATCTGTGTAAATTAGAAGTTGTTTATCCAGGAGAGAGACAACCAAGTTTGTGTTATCCTTGTTTAGAGCCAATGCTGTAACATCCTGCCCTTCTTGCAGCTCCAAAATACGCACAATCTGCAGACATATTTGTTAGAGGCTTGATGGCTGACCTGCCTAATTGTAACACTCAACATAAATAAAATGAATTGGTCAATTATAGGACAAATCACAAGTATCTAGGCATTCTAGGGATCACAACCAACCTCTAGTGTGTGCAAATCTAAGAGGCAAATGGAAGGTACAGGAATGGCAGTTCTATCCTCTCCATGCCCATCAAGTGGTGCACTTGTATCTCGTTGCTGTGAATATTTATCTCTATCTTGACCATCTGAATGTCTCTTATCTCTGTAAGAAAAGTAGCTTGAATCTGAATATATAGAATCATCATGTCTTCTCTCTGTTGGTGTCAGACGTTTTCCATTTGAGAATGCTGGATT
>VDFB02368075.1:0-42769 GCA_007258455.2 Sequoia sempervirens | reverse complement strand
ATTTGTAATTATTTTAGTTGGATTGCATCACATACAATTTTATGATCATTCAACAAAAAAACTTAGTGATATTACCATATGTTTCAATGTCCTAAAAACAAGATTCACCAACACTCATAATACCTTCATCCACATTCAAATCATAGAATTTTGAAGAAATGTCAGCATCCCAAACAATGTTTCCTACTTCAAGCTCATAAACAAGATTGTCAACATTAGTAATGTTATCACATAGAAAAGTTTCAAGAGCAGGCTCAAATGACTCAGAATTTACTTATGCAAAATACTCCTCATAATGACTATCTAAAACACATTCATTGTTGTAAGAAGTATCATATTCAACATCACCTCCTGCTGCATCAACATGACAATTTGAAGTATACTACTTAAGGGGAGAACTATGAGGTATAGATCTAGAAAATAGATCCTCATATTTATCCATCTGATTGACACAATCATGTTCTTCAAGTGCCAACTTATCATAAAGATCATAATTAGTTGTACTAACATTTATCTCTATATTTCCACTATCAAGTACAAGTTGTTCAATTTTGATCTCATGCAAACATTTAGTGATAGCTTCAAATCAAACAACATGAATAGAAGAGGGTAAAGCATCAAATAGAAGAAGAGTTCCTTGTTCATTATGACCAATATATGCATTCCTTTCATAATCAACTACTTTAGATGATTCATTCAATGAATCTCTTGTATACATATCTCCTCCATTTACACTGCTACCACAATCAGCCAAGATACTTTTCTCACTATCAAATTGAAAAACATCAATGGTTTCTTCATTACAACTTCTCACACATGATTTCTCTAACTAAAAATCATTGCATACTTTGTCACTTTCATCTAATATACTGACATTCTCAAGAGTACTCTTCAAATCAGAAAGCTCCTTTGTCTCATCATCATGAAAGCTTGTATTGATGCTATACTCAACACTTGTACAAGAGGTAGGTAGGACCAATTGTACCATTGCATTTCTGATCACACTTGTCTTCTTGAAACAAGATATTTAGTTCATATCCATCATCTTGTTCTTGTGAGCCTTTAAAAGTATTGTCATCTTTTTCCTTGTTGGAGCACTTTCCACTTGAAAAGATTAATTCTACCTCTTCCTTTTGACAAGAAACACAAGCACTAGGGCTGCAAATAGAATTGTAATGTATTTGATCATCTGGACAAGAACACATTTCATTTGGTTGCAAACTTCCATTTACAACACCACTTCTCACATCATGAAGACATGAAACTTTGGAATCAACATGCTCTTCAACTGTATATTAAAAATCCATAGAAGAGAAAATATTTTCAGTATCATTTGTATCATTGTAACCTTCATCTAATATAGAAAATATGCTCTCTATTTCTATATTTTCAGAGAAAATAGAAGAAACTTTAGATGTTTCATATATCTCTTCATGACCATCATCGATGCAATATTCATTAGAGTACATTTTCTCCATGGGTTTTTCAAAAACATCCTCATCACTACATGATGCGATATTCTTGTCTTCTACTATACCATATATGTGTATTACACTAAGTCTTGCAAAAGTAACATCACATAATTGAGTTAGGAGATTACTTCCATATTTATCTAGCATTTCCTTAATTACAAAAATACATTGATATATGCATTTAAGATTAGGAGGCTTCAAATGAGTTGGCATAGTACTCAAACCTAGCTCACAATTCTCACAAAATAAATCAATGCAAAATAGCTCATCAGGCCTTTCTGATTTTGGTATAGCAAGCAAAAATGTCATGAATTTATTATGAAAATCATAGATGGATTCATCTTTGAACCTTTCTATATCACACAATGCATCAATAGGTGACATAGGGTCAACCTTATTTTCAGATTTCTTTTCAAATACTTCTTAGGTATGCAGATTTCTTTCTTCAAATAAGCAGTCATTATTCACTTCACCAAACTCATCCATGAACAGTTTCTCAAGCTCTTTCCATGAACATATAGAATGCATTGGTAAGCTAGAAAACCAGTATTCAATAATATCTTCTAAAGTTCTTACAAAAAACTTCATGAAAACATCTTCCTCTAATATTTGACAATCTTCCATTACACCAAGAAAAACTTTAACATTTTGTGATGCTAATTCTTCAAAACCTCCTCTAAACTTAGGAAAAAATTCATTAATTAGATTCTTGGGACAAAATGTGGGTAACCCTGAATTTTACTAAAATCCAAAGGGTCATATCATTCACTAGTGAACTCCTTCCTTTGAGGACATGGTTGTGTTCTAGGCATAACATTACAACTTATAGAGGGATAACTAGGACAACAATACATATTTGCAAATAAAATTGTGTTCCCTCTACAATTAATTTCTTCTCAAGATATCTTTTTAGAATATCTTACTTTCTCATTTCCCTTTCTACTAGTATCTTGAAATATTGAATAAGTGACAGTATTAACTAGAACTTTCATTGAAAACCTTCATATAGAGATATTACAATAGAAAAATACCTGAGAACTATTGCAACCAACTCTTTTGATGATGTAGAAACTTATGTAGACTCACCACCTCTTTGAAAGAGGAAAAGATCTTCAAGCAGCATAAAGCTTCTTCCAAGATCTATGTATTTTTGAGTTCTCTTCACCGGAAGAGCACCAAACTTCAAGAATACGCTAAAAATGTTGCAGTAATCTCCTTCAAGTATGCAGGTCCTTAGATCATTCTGACCCAAAACTACAGATCAACAAATAATATGACTCTATGATAAGACAACTTGCAATTGGAGATTCAAAGTTCTCCCCAGCGGAGTCACCATTTTTGTTGGTTTTTTTTTTTATAACCAAACTTAATCTTAGTCCTACCCTATGAGCTTGCCACAACCCAATTATCATCTAGGTTGAGGATTGTCCAATACTTAAGTAATGCAATTAGTACTTCACTTCTCTTCGGGCTCTGTGAAACCTAGGGAGGGTAATCCCATGCATACTCATAATATATCACATTTATTCAAGAGTATTTCTTTGCACATATGCACTATTCCATAAAATACACCTCTATCAAAGGCTCGACAAACTTCAGATAAATTTGTCACTTATTTTCATGGAGTGCGCCCTCATACATTAGAGTTGGGACATTGTAATTTAAAGTATTTTGAATAATTCTTCATCTTGAATCCTAGGCCTAATTCAATACTAGCTCAACTGACTATAAGATATGCTAATAAAATAATCATTGCTTTATCTAAGGTCGAAAATGAGTTACAATTGGTAATCAATTGGTAATTCAATTTTGATTAAACCTCAAAAATTAGTGGACCATTAGAGTGTCACTTTGTAACATCTAACTCATTGTGTCTACAAAATATAACTTCCTTATAAAATCCTATATTCTTTTATCACAAAGTAATGAGCTCATTTCAACTTTTAATCAATTCATTGAATTGAAGCATAAAAAAAATTCATACATTATGTGCAAATGGGAAAATACAAATGAAATTGTCATTAACAATCTTCATTCATAACTTGTAATAAAATACATAGGAGAGCAATATTTTGAAACTAAAATTCTTCTTCATTTATGATATTTCTTTGTAAAACCATATTTAAGATTCATATAGATTATAAATTTCATCTTAAGCTTGCTTCTGATATATCTACTCTGTATCTATTTAAATTATATTCTGCTATTAGAGCATAGTATTTATTGTGACCATATCTAGACTCAAAATTATGAACTCTCTCCTTTTAGCCATGAAATCCCCTTTATATAAACATGGGAGCAACAAGAACTCGACTGAATTACAATTTTAGTTTCATTTGAGTTCATTTCAAAAACCTAATTCTAACTGACTCTTCAAAGAACTCCCAAGCGGTTTCATACACAATCATTCAAGAACAGGGGAGGAAAAAGTGTAAAAAACATGTGTAGGATATTTGTGGTCATTATCACAACATTCATTGTTTGAAAACAAAAATATTCCATTCATATCTTTTTGAATACTTCCACATCAACATGAGGAAAAAAAAAGATAAACAATATACATATGAAAACAAAAACCTCCTATGCAAAGACAACGGTGTCAATAAATCTAAAAATAGTAGGAGACACTAGTCAAAGTCATCGACATTCTAAAATGCCTAACCGCTCCTTTTCCTCAATGCAATTAGAGGGATTACCAGCATGTCATCATCAAAGCTCCCATATGGCACTAGGGAACAAAGGTATTGGCCATAGTCTGAGTCGGTATCATCTTCAACATCCGAAGGATAGCCCAAAAGCACAATAGGAGAGTTGTGTTTACCCAGGTAGGCTAGGCTACGACTCTTCTCCTTTTTCCTAACCTTCTTCACTGGAAGTGCTAGTTCCTTTCCTTTGTACTCAACCACTTCACCTAGAAGGGTCATATTCCTCAAGTGGTAAGTACTCTGCACAATTGACTTCTTCTCATGGCCCCTATCCCTCCTTTTACCCTTTGAAATCTAAAGAGAAGCCATGGCTTCTTGCTCAACTATGCCTTCAAGGCACTCAAATACACTTAGCCAGCTAGACCTCCTAACAAGTGGAATCATTTCACCAACCCTTCCCATTTTATTTAAACTAGCAAAGGGATGATTACAAATATTTTTGACTCAAGACCCATAAGAGAAACACCCCAATCTCAAAAATTGCAGATAACTCTAGCAATAGAAATCCTAAATAGATGAGAGAATCTAATTTCATACCAATTTACTCAGGATGCAAACACTGAAACTTTGCTTAGGAAAACTTATAGTTGTTTCAATCTCCTTTACTACACATGTTTTACTTCTACTATAGGTTGAAAAGATAGTGTGAATGAACAACGATCAACCTACATTTAAATAGAAAATTTGAGCATGTAGAATTAATGATTCATAATTCCTTACATGAGAGAATTGGTAACTTATCAGTTTGGCTCTGAATCCAAGCCATTCATCTTAGAGAAATTAAAACTTCATCTAAGGTGGCCATGAGCATTTTTTTTCAACCATTATCAACTTGATCCTTGAAAATAGTGAGGTTATCTCAAATGTTTCCACATTCCCTTCTAACCTTGATTAATCATAGCTTATCTAACAATTAGTATGTATCACCAACCTAATTCATGCTTTTCATTAATATCGATGAAGTACATAGGACTAGTTTCTTAGGGAGAAACTTTCTTTATATGCTTCATCACTAATCCTCCCTAGAATTTAGGGTGCAATTTAGCGATGAATTTATTCATGTGATGATTTTTAGTCCATCTGAAGATCATTTCACTTTAAAACTCTATCAACGGTTCTCCAGTTCTCTCGCTACTTTCCTTTTTGATTTATGGTAAATCCCTAGGATCATGCCACATTGCCTTTTTCATTTTTGGTCATCAATTATCATTGATCAACTTCATCTTTGCTCAGATCCATCAGTGATGTAAACATCTTGGCGATGATCTCTAGCCCCTAGTTTGGCAACTTGACCTTTGGTCACATTCATCCATTCATCGTGCATTGCTAATTCAAATCTTACGCTTAGGATTTTGTTTACTACATGGGAAATGTTGTGATAGCACTAGATTTGGACACGTACAACCTGCATAAAAAAATGGCATAGAATACATTTCGCACAGGATAATAGCACATTAGTGAAAGAAAAAACCCTTTAGAGGACATCCATCGCTTATCGCTAATTCAAAACGTAAGTTCTAAAGCAAATCCATGATGAGAAATGAAGTTATTACATAAGGCCTTTGCTCATCACTAATTAGCCTCATATATTTTGCAATCAATTAGCAATGAGATGATTTACAACATTTATAAGGTCCATCACATATCGCTGATGTAAGACCTTACATTGAAAACATATATGTGATCAAGTGATATCACATCATATTTCTCATCATTAATTCAAAACTCAAGTTCTAAAAAAAATCTGCGATGAGCAATGAGAACATAAGACAGGGGCATCACTCAACACTAATATAAGTTTTAAGGATCAAAATTCATTGGCAATGAGTGATGTTAAAGCAAAACAACATTCCATCGCTCATCACTAATTCAGGATGTGAACCTATGAATAAATCAGCGATGAGTGATACAATTATGAGGGCCATTGGGACTTAAGTGGGAAATTTTAAGGACATGCTCATTAGTTGTTCTAAAAGAGGGGACTTCTCTAGGACAACATGAGAAAAGTAGGAACAATACTTGTGAATCACGCCATATAAAAGATGTAAAAGTCAAGTGATTAAGACCTAGACATGAGAAATGCTACTCACGTGATGACACTAATGATCATGAAATTTTGTGTGATTGAAAATAACCAATAAAGAGCTAGCAACAAAATAGAATGCAAACCAATTAAAATGAAAAACCCTAAACCTCATATAAGAATCCTACAATAGATGTGACAAAGATTTTTGGATAAAATTTCTTAGGGTTTTAATATGAGCATTCTAGAATTATGAAAAATTTGAAAGTGCCATAAAAGTGGTAGATTTTGATTGTTTGGAGCTAGGTTATTGACTCTCTAAAGGAATCTTAGAGGGGAAACAACTTTAGAGAGGAGTTCCTTTGTAAAAGTGGGCTAATTTCATACCCTGTTCAACAAAAAAACTCAAAGTCAGAGGAATCAGTCCAAAACAACCATATGGGGTTTTTATATATGTTGTGTAAGGGGATAATGGGTGCCTGAAAGCATAAATGGTTAGTGGTTTTGTTAAGTAATTTGAGAGTTGTGGTAAAAAAACCTTGTTGCACACCTATAAGGGAATAGGAAGAGTTGCTTGAGGAACACCCTAGTTAGGGTTTGAAGATTAAAGATAGGTTGTAATCAAGTGAAATTGTGTTGGATTGATTGAAGACCCCCTGCTGTACATCAATATCTTGCAAGAAAGTGTAGAGAAGGGGGAGCATGTTTTAATGAAGATGTGATAGAAGATTAATCGACAGGTGATTGGATAGCAAAACCCTGATAGATTTTTTTATTATGTGACAAGTAAGGAAATATAATATAAACAAAGAGTGAATTGTATTCTTTGTTGCTAAAAGGTAGATTTAATGCTAGATTTGATGGACAAATGTTCTTCCTTGTGCACAAATTTCTCTTGTATGATAGCGATTGTTGCAACATTAGGACTACTATCACTATTAGGACAATTCTCCCCATTAGAAGTAGGGTTGTATCACCAGGTTTAGTGCGAAGAGGTGTCTTAGAGAGGTAATAGGTGCAAGTATTGATGAAAAGTGGTCAATTATCTTAGTGAACTTTATTAACTTTCACACATATTTGAATTGATATGGATGTTGTCGTTAGGAATTTTTCTTCTTGATCTTGTCATGTTGACTTGAGTTTCTTAATGTTAATGCTTGTGAGATTCAAGATTTTATGGTTTGTCAGTTTCAGCTGATGGTTTTCTTCTTAAGATGGAATTTTTTGCTTCTATCTTACAAATTTCTATTGATGTCAAGCTATAATATTACATAGTGTTGTTTCTTAACTTCTTGCTGATCAAGTTTACAAGATGGTTGGTTGCATAATAACAATGACAAGATGAGATTGTGATGCTAATCTAGGTGTTATGTGTAGCAGATCAAGCTTGTTGTCATGCAAATGCTGAATGATGGTTGATTGGTAAGATTATTACCATAGTGATGTTACAAAGGTTTTTCTTTGAAGCAAGGAAATTTGCGTTCACTTATCATTTTTTAGTATTATTATTCTACGCTTTCTTGTGTAACATCTAGGCTAGTGGCTTATAAGATGATTGTTATTTTGCTTGAATATGCACATTATGCACTAATTTTTCATTGATCTATGTTCCTTTGTAAGTGGAATGGTTTGAAAGTGTCATTTGTAACTACCAGTAGAATTGTAGAATGGTATGGTGTGGTTATTGTGGAGGAACAATGCATTTGTGACATAGTTGTATGGCAAGACTTTCATGGAAATGTTTTGTGAATGCTTTTGCAAGAAAATAGTAAAATGTTAAAGTCTTTACAGTGGAAGGTTGTAGTAGGTTTTGGTCTCACGGGGAGCTTCTTAGCATATTCTTTATTCTTGATATTTTTAACTGATATGTTTATTGTGTATGTATGATGTATTAATGTGACAAGTGACAAACAAGCTTCATCACTATTTCAGTTTGTGATCTCTTTTCATGTTATTATGGATTTACAATGGTAGTTGGGATGACACTTCATCTTTCAGTTCTTGATGGATATGATACTCTACTTCTTCTGACAGTTCAGTTTGATGTTTCGCTTGACAACTTGGTATATGCATATATTTATATCTAATATTGCTTTAGTTTTTGACATCTTGTTGTTAGTCTTATAGATGAGGACAATGGTATCATGGTACATTTTGGTGATTTTTGATGCTTACCCACTCCTTTGACCTTTGGAATTGTTTTCAAAAGGGGGAGAAAAGTTGAGATTTATAGTTGAGATTGACACTACATTGTGAAAAAATAAGTTTTTCTTTATTTATCAGTTTCTTGAAGTATATTAGTTTATTGCTACAGGTTCATATTTTTCCATTCTTTGACATTGGTGATCATATACGTTGTTTGACATCAATTCCAAAGAAAAGTTTGTTGACATTGATTTTGGCATTGATTTCAAGGGTTGATCATAGGTGGCATGCATTCAGATAATGAGACAATTCGGTTTTTTGTTGAATTTTCAACTTGGCACATTTTTAGGTAATACACTATATATACATTTGTGGCATTTATTGAAGGTTTATTGTTATTTGGTTGGTTGCAAGGAAATATACATTTCTCCATTTCTAGGTGAGTTTGGTATTGATAAGTCATGGAGGCAGCAATACTTATTGAGGCAACAATATTTGATATAATTGGGGTTTAGATCATGTAATGGTCTTTTGCATTTTTTTTGGTTTATACTTAAATACTTGATATATTTGACTTTCAAATTAACACAAGGATTTCACTATGAACCTTGGTCATTATGAAGTTAGACCACTTTCATAAAAGTAAATAGGGAGGATTGAAATATATCATTTTTTTTGTTTGGCTAGTGACTTTGAGAAAAAACACCGACATAATAAATTGTTGCATATCTAAAAGGTAATGATGAAATGTCAACATAATGGTTAGTGGTTTGATAATTTCATTTGAAAAGGTTTACTGAATTCATTATGCCCTAATTTTTTTTATTAAATATAAGCAACAAATCATTGTTAACACAACCAGCTTAGGGCTCAAAGAAACTTTCAAAGAGATGGTTGTATTGTGGCTACAAAGGATGGGTTTTAGGCAATAGACTTGTGGTTTTAGTTTCTATAGATAAGTCGATCTTTATTGATTAAGTTGCATTGTATTTATCTAAAAAATAGTTGATTGTTTATTGTCTTTGCATTTGTTAGGGTTGATTTATGGTTGCATTATGTATGGCTATCAGATTTGATTCAAAGTCTATCATTTCAATCTTGTTCATTTTTTCATACTCTTATTGTGTTTTGGTATTGGGCACACATGTAAGTTTATTGTCTAATCTTATGTATATCCTTTTGCTAGGGCAGAGGCTCTCTAAATGTATTGTTGTTCCTATTTTGCATTGTCTAGGGCATAGTTTTGTTACAAATACATTGTTGTTTGTAAAGTGAAAACTAAATTTTATTGACTGGATTGGTGTGGAGTATTTTGTGTAGTTTGCATACCTTGATTTAGATGCAATGTAAATAATATACCAGTGTGTATTACATATGTCTATAGTGCACAGTGTTTATTTCATCAATAGTAGTTTAAGTGACTGGAAATGCTACTCCATGGCGACATTTGAAAACAATTATGGATGGTTATGTTGGTATTTTGTTCAAGAGTAGTCACACAGTGTATCGGCAAGAATAGTTATGGAAAAGTTTCTAAATGTTTCATTTGTTAGTTTCTTTTGATGACAGATGGCGACATTGTATACATTATTGATTGCTTATTTAAATAGTAAATTATCACTATTTGATGTTCTATTCTTTCACAAAGTTATCATGGTGAATGTATAAACACAGTTTTGTAAAGAATTTTTGCAAGCAATGTGCAAAATAGATTGTATAAACTAATATATTTTATATTTTAAAGATTCCAAGTGAATGAGTCCTTAGGATGTGGAATGTATTAGATTGAAAGAGAAAAATATTTTATAGTGAAAAAAAGAAACCCTCTATATTGTATATTTTCATTTGATCTTTGAGAAGTTGTAAGTGATTCTTTCAGTGAGACAATACGATCATTGTTAGTGAGGCTTGTGTTGTTAGTGAGGAATTTATAGCTAGTGAGGCTTGTGTTTCTAGTGAGGCATTTGTAGCCAGTGAGGCTTGTGTTGCTAGTGAGGAATTTGTAGCCAGTGAGGCTTTGTGAGTGAGGCATTTTGATTAAGCCAGTGAGGAAATTCTAAGTGGTTTTTCTACCCCATGAGTGTTTTCCACTCCTGAAATTTATTGTGTCATGGTTTCAGTTATTGTGTGATTTACTTATCATTCATGTATAAGAATTATGTATTGATTACTATAAGGTATTTAGATTCTTACAATGATGAAGCATGCCAAACCGATTAAGTGTTGTCATCATCATTATTTCTATTTACAAATTTGTTGAAAGAAAGTATATTAAAGCTTTTAAATCTACAACACTAATTCACCCCCCTCTCAATGTTGTCTGTACTCCAATAGACCCTGGGAGTAAATTTAAAATGGACTGGTGAGGAGGCCTTTTCTTTTTCTTAGGTTCTTCACCCTTAATTTTAGTTCTACTTTCCTTTGCTTCAGATTGTTTAAATATGGGTGGTATGTTTCAATCCTTTCCACTAAAACTTCAAAATGATAGAGCTTTTGAAAATAATTCACAAGAATCAAGTTTCTTTAGAGAGTTCTTTTTGCACTTAGCCTAGTATTTGAAGCTTGCAGAGCTCCTTCTCTTCATATCCTCAACTCCTTCCATGACAATGTTTTGCAATTGAGTGTAGTGATAGCCAAATTCACTTTTTTTAATGGTGTTGAATTCAATATTATTAGCATTAATGCCAACCATCTGCCAAATATTTTTTTAATAAGCTCATATTCTTGAATTTTACTATGCACCTTTCTATTTTTGCATCACAATGACTAACATGATCTTTTGCATTTACTACCACAATCTATAATGATGCCACAACAGGTTCCACCATACTACTGTTGTCATTTTTCATAATTGTGGTATAGCGGTGTTGAGTTTTATTCTCTTTTATATGTATTTTTTTCTATATTTATGGTTTTTGGGACAACAGTGTACATACCTCCATGCCACGACCATACTATGCACCTGACGTGGTATTGCAGTGTCTACCTTTCCTTCAATGCTTACCTCTCTACCACTCTAACTTGAACTTCTCCTCACAGGGTGGCTGTGGATACTGCCTTACCACACTTCCTTGATCTCCTCTTCATGGGGTGGTGGTGAGTACCACTCTACTACACCTACTACATAAACCCTTGATGGTATGGTGGTTAATTTTTTCCTTCATGAATTAGGAGCCTCCAACCCACACTAACTTCATTTTGATGTCGTGGTACTATGATAAAGGAATAAATTGTTGTGACTATATAGAAGGATTAATGGATATATACAAGGGTAATGTTGATGTTTTTATGGATTTTTTCACACAAATTGTTTCATTTCATATTGAACCATAGACTTTTAGCATCACAAAGTTCTCTAACTCATATAGGGTTTTTCACCTAAAAGGAGAGATGTAGGACAAAAATGCTAACTAGTTCATTCAAATTAGTATGTGAATGATGTTATTAGACCAAATGAAATTATATAGGTGCAACTAAGCTATGAAATTGATCAAATACAAATGTGAAAACTCATAAACAAATACTGTTTGAAAACACATTGTGTAATACAATAATGAACTAGAAATGAATGCAAAACTTAATGGAAATGAATGAAACTAGAAGTGCACACCTAAGATATGGATAAAGACTAGAAATAACTTCTGGAATGGTATTGATGTGTAAATTTAGGCTTGGTGGGACTCATTCACCATTTTGGGTGAATTAGTCCCAGTTTTGGAAAATTGTACCAAGGCCCGTTTTAGCCAAAAGGGTATCTAAAAATGTAAAAATAAAAAAAATGACCTTGGGGTGGGACTCATTCTCCACCCATTGAAAATGAGTCCAATTTTGAATTTTTGTATTTTCAAAGGTGGATTCTGAAGCTTCTGATTTGCACTTCGATGCCCTACAGGTGTCTACTTCCAAAACTTTGATTTATGGGTCTGAAAAATGAGTTTTTGTTGATACTTTGACTTGTTGGATGAAGAAAAGACTTTATCAACCTTGCAACTTGATCTTCAATTATTTCCGAGCTTCCAAGGGACCTAAATCTATAAACACACAAGAAGATAAGAAGAAATGGTGAATATTAGGGCATGAGGGTTTGCCTTGGTCAAACCCCCTATAGGTAATTAAACAAAAATGATGAAACAATGGAATGAAACATGAAAAAAAGGAGTGGATTTCGTTAGAATGATGATAGATATTGAAAGTCTACAACAAAACATGTAGAATCTCCCCTTGAATGTCTTAGGAAGCTAACTTGATGATTTTCAATGTGAAATCACTAACTTGCTTGACTTGAGATAGAAGATAGATGATGAATGAATGATATGAATGAGCTAGTAGATGAATGGATCCTTAAAATGAGTTTATAGAGGTGCTTTTATAGGAAATTCACATATTTTACCCATTAATACCTCATCATAGAGCAAGGTGAAGCAAAATTAAACTCAAATTTCACAAAATGGGTCCCACCTAGATGGGACTAATTCAACATGGATGGTGAATGGGTCCCACAGGGGCTGATTTGACAACTCAAATGCTAAGAGATAAGGAAATAAGGTCTAAAATGCAATCTTGTCAGGTATTTGATCAATTTAGGCCTTATGATGCACAATTGGGTTAATATGGAGCTATTAGTGATTATTTGAATGTCAAGTAGGGCTTGGGATGCAAAAATCAATGTGAAATTGTGATTAAATACACTTTACAACACTAAAATCAGGTCCACATAGCCTAAGCAGGCACATGAATCAATGTGAATATGCAAGACACATTACAAAACTAGTTTATCATTAAGTTTAAGTTAAGAACCTTCTATATTGATGCAATAATGTTATTAAACACATTTTATAATGTTGAATTGGGGAGAAATAGGTTCATTAAGTCTGGAAAAGCATGAAATTCCTTTACAAGACATCGTTAAATGCATATTATTCGATTTGCAAGGGTCCAGGACCTAGTGCAGATGCATAAAATGCCTCACAACACTGGATTAGGACCTCATTAAGTTTGAATTAATCCCATGTCAAGCAAAGGGTCCTTTTTTCTATGATACACATAAAACTTGATGTAGAATGCAACGAAAGTGGATCTTTTTATGTAGGTGAAGTCTGGATGGAAGATGAAGACCGATGGATACTCATGAAGATTTTTTTTCTCCAATAGTGGCTCTGATTGGGGATGAATGAATGTAAGGTAATTGTAAGAATGTAGAAATAATATCTGGGAAGCAAACCATGGATGAATGAGCTTGGATGAGATGGGGTGGGGGAGGGGGAAACCCTAAACTCCTATGCATGAAAAAATTATATTTTAAGAAAATAAGTGTTTTAGGAATTGTCCATCCACTGGCAATTCCTGGTCTTCTCCTAACATGTTTTGAAGATAGTAAGAATATTCACCACCTTTTCTTATAATAACAAATGGTCCTATCTAGAAATCTTCAAATTTCCCATGTTTCTCTTTATCTTGACACCTTGTACTCCATAATAGGACCATTTCATTCTCAAAATTTCTATATTTCTTCCTTTTTTCAAATAAGCACCATTCATGACTGAATTTTTGTGTTTTTCTCTTGGGCCAAGCTTTTGATTTCATCTAGTTATGCCAATTGCTCCATCCTATCCTCCATAGGTTTAGGGATATCTAAGTCTTCTTGAAGCATGGAATTATATAATGACAAGAGGTTTTTCATGGGAATTCTTGCTTGTGGGTATGTGTAGGATCATCATGGAAACAACAGGCCCTTAAGTGGCAAAAAAATCATAAATATTAGAGTTAGGAAACTTGATGTAAAATTTGAATAAGTTATTTATATTTTTTCATAAATATGTAATAATAGAATATGTAGCTAATTGAATGTAGTTTCTAAACTACTAGGTTTATTTTTAAATAAAAATCTATTAGGTGAAAATTTGAAATTTCAATGCAGTAGTACATAAATTTTAGTGAAAAAATAAGAAGTAGGTGTTTGTCTGACCACCCTAACCACAATAAAATGATAAATTTTTTTATAAGATTTTATATATAAGTAGAGGACTCATGTCTGGATGTGATGCATATTTTTTCATAATTTTTTTCGAAGTAAATAATTAATTATGAATTTTTATTACAACTTTAAAAAAATACTAAAAAGTATGTCTAACCACCTTAACTTGGTCAAAATTTCTGAATTGAATATTTTCTAATCTATAGTATGCAAAGCATAGAATGTGATACATGTTTCAAATTCAAAAATGTGATACACGAAGGCTATAGTTTTCAATGCACCTATTAATCAAGACTTTAGTCGTAATTCAAATAGAAAATGAATAATAATTATTTATTAAATTCAAAATAAAGCATAATTTATATTGGTGGAAAGATGAATCTCCTTTAAAAACCCTTTTCTTTTTATCAAATTTGGGTAAATTTTTTTTTGTTAGCCACATACCTTTTATATCGCCAGCTTTTTGCCTATCATGATCTTGCACATAGCCTTGTGTCCCATAGACCAATCCAAAAGGTGATCTGCTAACAAATTTTTTAAATGTGATTCTATCTACCCATACTACTAACCTTAATTTGGAATCCCATGCCTTTTTTTTTTGTCCAACATTTTATTAATTATCTTCAAGATACTTTATTACTTGACTTAGCTTGCCCATTTTCTTGTGGATGGTATTGGGATGCATATGCAATTGTTATTCCATATGTCTTACAATTTTTTTTGAATTCCTCTAATCTGAAGCACATGCCATTTTCTATAATTCACCTTATAGGTGTTCCAAACCTAGTGATGACATTCTCCATCAGAAAATTCAATACAACCTTACTAGTGGCTTTTTTTGTATGGATGGCTTCTATCCACTTTGTGAAGTAGTCAATTGCCACTAGTACCATTTGTGACCTCCACTAGATTTTTCTAGTATTTCTCTAATTAAATCAACCCCCCATTGATGAAATGGATCCTCAACTTGCATTGGTTTGTGTAGCAGTGCTCCTTGTTATTTCATTTTTCCAGAAAAAATTTGACAAGCTTCACACTTTCATATATAAGCAAAAGAGTCATTGAAAACCCTAGGCCAGTAGTATCCAACCCTTAATATCTTGTGGGTAGTGGTCTTGGCCAAAAGATGTCCTCCACAGACTCCCTCATGCATCTCTTTCAACATATGATTTGCTTGTGATTCATCTAAGCACAGTAACAACATTCCATCTCTTTTCTTCTAGTACAAGTCTCCATCCATAAGGACATATTTTGAGGCATTCAATTTCAAAGTTCTTTTCTAGTTTTCATTCATGTCTTTAGTACATTTCTAGTTTTTAGGTAATACATTTTGTCAGCATACCATGAGGTTTTTTCTACGCTTGCAATCATACCTTCTTCCTCCCCTATGTTGCAGATTTGAGATGCTTCAAGGTTTGATTCAGCCATGAGCTTTGCCAACCCTTGTCCCCTTACCAACTTAGTGATTTTTATTTCAATATCAAACTCTCGAATTCTATTAATCCCTCTACACCTTCTCCCTCTAACCTCAGTTTGTACAAATACATCCTTAACTACAACATTAGGAACATAGGAGACTATCTTTGCACCTACAAAATAAGGTTTGAAAGCTTTTATTGCCTTGACAAGTGCATATGCTTGCTTCTCAATGATTTCATACTTTAATTATGCTCCTTGAAGTTATTTTCTAAAAAATGATATTGGTTGCTCATACCCTTCATTTTTCTACAACATTAGTGTTGCAACTGTGTGGTAAGATGCAAATGAAAAAAATTGGAAAGGTTTGTTGAAGTCTGGTGACTTTAATATTAGGGCATCCTTGATTTCTATTTTAATGGATATGAATGAATCAATTTCTTCTTCAGTCGAATCAATCTTGGATCCTTTCTTCAACATTTTTGAAATGGGTTTGACAATTTCAACAAAAATTGATATAAACCTTCTTACAAAAGTTTATTTGTTCAAAGAAAGACTGGATAGCCTCCACTGTCTTAGGGATAGGGATCTTTTCTATGACCTCTACTCTCTTTGGATCAATTCTTACTCCATCTTTTGACACTATTTGGCCTAATTGTGAATGGTGATCCTAGACCTACACAAACGTGAAGAACAAACACACAATTAGTCTTAGATGCAAGTTAGAAACATCATTCCCCATGAAATTATTTTGAAACATAAAAACAAGAAATAATATGAAGAACACAATGAAAAATCTATTAAATCCTATTTAAATGATCAAAATCTCAATGGCATTGGGGAATTCGTGCCATTTTGATATGAAAAATAGCCCTTTCCTAATTCATTGTAAGCTTGAATGGTGATTGATGAAGATTTGATGCTACTTGGTGGAATTCTTGCATAACCTAGCTATAAAACTTAAATAAAACTATGAAAATGGATGAATAATGGATGAGAAAATTCAAAATCTCAAGATAATGACTTTGCATAAAGTTGTGGATCCAAAATCCAAATGAGAGCCTCTTATTTATAGATAAGAGAGATGGAGGATGAGGAAAAATGGATGAATGTGGGATAAAATATAACCAAATATCATGAAGCCACTTGTCAACATGTGAGTGGAAAAAGGTGGAGTAGATTTTGGTCATTGTGCAATTAAATGCAATTAGGTGGAATTTCAAAATTGATGAAGTGACAAGTTGGAGGGAGAAGAAAATGAAGTTAAGGCCACTTGGCTCAAGGGAAAGGACATGTAAGAAACTTAAATGCCTTGTTGGATGTACAAACCCTTTTGGAGGGATTTTTCAAACTTGGAGAATATTCCTCTTTTTTATACCATTTTGAAAGTAATCAAAGATTTAATAAATCAATTAAAATCATTTTCATGAGAAAGTTGCAAAATCTAGAGGATTGGAGTAATTAGGATTAGCATTACTGAGGATTTGATTAATTTAAAGGGAGATTAGATAATTTGATAATTTTGACTTAAAATTTTGGATTAATTTAAATCAAAATGAGAGGAATATGATTTTAGACTTAATTAAATAAGATTTGATTTATTTAATTAAAAGGGATGATGTTAGATTAAATCAAATAGAGATTAAATTATTTAATTTAATAGAATGACTTTAGAGATTAATTAAATAAAATGAATTATTTAATTAAAAGGGAAAAGATGACTTAATCAAATAAAATTGATCTATTTAATTAAGAGATGAAATATTCTGAATTTAATCAAATATATATTATTTGATTAAATGGTTAGCAAAAGAGATGATTCTGGAAGAATTGGTGTTAGTAAAATCAGGATCAGATGTATAGGATTAATTAGTACATTTTTCCTGTCTACATTTTTCCCCTCTTTGAAGCAATGTACCCACTGTGTTGGTTTAAATAATAACCTTGTCATGATAAAAATTCCTTTTTTTAATGTTTTTTAGATTCTCTAGTGGAAAGAAGTATACTGGTACACTGCTCCCTCAAGACATGGAGTGAAAATTTTGATTTGAGGTCGATCTCATGACAAAGAGGTTCAAGATGGAAATATGAATGGTTATGATGATGATGCAAATGAGATGGTTTTAAGATGCTTAGAATAACCAATCTATATTATTCTAAACAACTAAAATGATGATGCCATGCATTTGAGATGGATAATGTGATGATGCCAATATGATTGTGCAATGGATGTTTTATGTAAATGATTTGTGGATATAGGATGGATGCATTGGTGATGTTTGGTTGACTATCATGATACCATGTTAGTGCAGAGAGAACAAAGAAGAAATAAGATGATGAAAAGAGGATCCAACAAGTCCATGATCTACGAGAATTTATTAGAGATGGCAATGATGATGATGATGATGATGCTTTGCTTATCAAGAATTGGGATTTTAAAAGGGATACTTACCTTATGTTTGATAACACATGTAGACAAGATGCATCAAGGTATAAAGAACTAGGATGGCTTTGTTCCTAATGTGATGGACTTTGACTCGACAATCACATAGGAGTACTCCTATTCATATTTGACATACAAAACCTCATTCAAAATATAGTTTAGATATTCAAAATATCTCAGAACAAAACATAGAAAGGAAAGGGGTATGTGCAGGATCATCATGGAGAAAAAAAGGCCTTAAGTGGCAAAAAAAATAGAAAAATCAGAGTTATGTAACTTGACGTAAAAATTTGAATAAGTTATCTATGTTATTTCAAAAATATGTAAGAATAGAATCTATAGCAAATTGAATGTAGTTTCTAGACTACTAGGTTTGTTTAAAAAATATATATATCTATTTGGTGAAAATTTGAAATTTCAATGCAGTGGTAGTTAAATTTTAGGGAAAAAATAAGAAGTAGGTGTTTGTCTGACCACCCTAACCATAAGAAAATGATAATATTTTTTTATAAGATTTTAGATATATGTAGAGGACTCATTCCTTGATGTGATGCATATTTTTTTGTAATTTTTTTCCATGTAAATAATTAATTATGAATTTTTATTACAACTTTTTTAAAAATATAAAAACTCATATGTCTGACCACCTTAACTTGGTCAAAACATTATGAAATTCAATTTTTATATTTTTAATCCTATAGTATGTGAAACATAGAATGTGACGCATGTTTTGGATTCAAAAAATGTGATACCATTTGAAATCTATAGATATTTTTCAATTAACCTATCAATTAGGAATTTAGTCGTAATTTGAATAGAAAATGAATAATAATTACTTATTAAATTCAAAGTAAAGCATAATTTATATCGGTGGAAAGTTGAGAATCTCCTTTAAAAACCCTTTTCGTTTCATTAATTTTGGGTAAAAAATTAGTCGTCAGCCACATACCCATCATATTGCCACTTTTTGGCCCATCATGATCTTGCACATACCCAAAGCATTCCTATGTGGTCAACAAGACACCTAAAACATCCTCCTACACCCAGACAACACACACATGACCAAGGTTATATTACAAGAATATCCAACAAGCACAAAAAACAAATCTAATGATTGCTGCCCCATTCGTTTCTCTCTAAATCATTTTGAGGAGACATCATTGAGAAGTCATCAAAATGAGTGCAATAAGATAAGCCAAAAGACAAAGATAAAGTAAACATACAAGCTAATGTTCTTCAATAACGCTAACCAAGACTAAACTATGCTGATGCCTAATGTTGATGTCCATTGTAGGAAGGATACATCCTAGGACATGATGTTATTAGATGATTTGGGACAAACTAGATGATAGGCTATTGATACCAAGAGTTGACCAACTTGTTTAATTACTAACCTAGACTTGAGACCTTGAAAAATTTTGAGTTTTCACTTTTAACATACTAGACTTTTTCTGAATATTTTACCAAAGATTGAGGATGACGATGATTTATTATGAGTGAGTGTTTATTACGGGTTAAAGTGAGATGGGAAAAATGGGTTTTTTCAAATATTTGAATTTTTTTGATGTTTTTGAAATGGTTTGAGGCTATTTTTGGTATTTTGAAGATTTCACAAATGTTTTGACTTTCAATTTTCCAATTTTTTCATGTTTTCCAAGATTTTGACCAAGAGACTAACCTAAAGACCTATCCTAGGGGTCTTGAGGGCTAATAAACATATTAGAATTTCCTACATTATATGGGCAGAGACCACATAGTTCAACTGATGTAGACTTGATTATTGATGAGATATGAACAAATGGATTGCTAGTTTATTGTGACAAACTCCTAAAGGACTGACCTAAGTGTCTCGACGGATGATCAAAGATCAACCTTTCCTACATTTAGAGCTCAGAGATATGTGATCCCATAATAGTGGTTTACAATTTTTGGCCAAACTGGACACTGAAATTATTATTTTTAACTAAATCTTCACATTCGGGCACCTATAGCGGCTAAACTATGAGGAATTTGAAGATGGTGCAAACTAGAGTCTCATCAAATTTTTTCTGTAGATTCTAAAAATATTTTTTTCAAAATTTTTGGAATCAAATTGCACTTCTTTTTCCATCTCCCATGAAATTTTTTTTTTTTCAGAAAACAACATTTTTAAAAAGTGACGCACACCGTATAACGCATAAGTTTTTTTCCATGAAGGATGAAATTCTAATTCTTTCAAATTTAGATTTGTAACTATGATATCTAGTGCTTCCACTTGGTTAAATAGTTTTTTATTGAATATTTTTTTCTTTAATCAAGTTTCAAAGTCAAACCAATTACAATTCGAACGTGACCGTATACATGTAACTTTTTTGTATATGTCAAAATTTAATTTTTTTTTGTTGGATCAAGGACTTCAATATCTGGTGCACTCATATTTTTCAAAAAAAAATTTGATAATCTTCTATTTTTTCCATGTGAAGAACAAAGAAATTCATTTTCGATGAAAAACCTATGTTTAATAAAACTTAAAAAAAAATACATAACAAAACCAAAACATATTAAAATTATATTCATTGGATAGCTTGTTCTGAGGAATACCATAATCATTTGAAATAAATTTTAAATGAATTCATTTGATCCCCCAAAATCCTAAATCAAAAGTGATTTTTATCAACATTTTGATAGGTGTAAAGGAGACGCATTTATAGGTATGGTTTAAAACTAGCGAGGTTCTATCCAAGGGGGTTTGATCTAAGGTGATTTGATCAAACCATCTTCAATTGGAATCCTTAAAATGGAACTTTAAGGCTTAAATCATTATATTTTCTAAAAATATGTGATTTCAGCTAAAATTCGTTCCTCTCAGGAATTGTAAACCACTATTATGATAGCACCATATCTATAATTCGACAAATTGACTCTTTTTTTGACCTTTTTTTACTTTTTGACTTATTTTTGGATTTTGATATGTTTTCAATGTTTTTGGATTTTTTTATTTTATGATTATAGATTTTTTGATTTAGCAAAGACTTAAAGAATATAGATGAATCCAATCCAATGAGAACATTCCCTTAGCATGATGCAATAGACTACTCTGATATAGGCAGGACAAATTGACCTTGAGAATGGGTTGAGTAGTACTAGGAGGGATCATCACATGAACACATGATCAAGCTATGATGTAGTTACAAATGGGTGATGGATGGAGATATGGAATTCAATGGATGATGGAAGCATAATAGATGGATCATGTAGAACAAGTTGTGGAGATCCTGGTGGATGGAGAGTGCTTATTTACACAAGGTGCCTATTTCCTAGGTTTTCACCAAGGTACTTTCCTAAAGCACCACCAGAGTGATTTTCACTAGAGCATGATTTTTCTCTTTATTGTTTTTAATTCTTTTATGATTTTTTTAGATTTTTGAATTTGTAGATTCTTTTGTATTTTTTGGTTTTATACCTTGAAAGATTAGGTATAATTTTTTTTAAGGTGGGAGCTACTCTTGGGTTCCTATAGAGGTTCACCTTCTAGTGTTGATAACTAATATGCCCTTGACTTGTAGCTTGTTGTGATGACAAAGTTCCCCAACCAATTGGTTTCAAACTTTCTCTTGCTATCCAGATTTGGAACATTTTTTGATTCTCCTTGAGCATAAGTTCTCCAACTTGGAAGGTATGACTCTTGATCTTCTTGTTATAACTCCACTTGAGCCAATTTTGGTAGACTTATAAATGGTTTAAGTCATCCATAGGCCATTCATCTAGTAGTTCTAGCTCATTTAATCTTGATACCTAATATTCCTTAGCTGTGATAAGATTTTGTAGTGGTATATTTCAGGGATGTGAGCTCGATCTCAATGGGGAGTATGGCTTCTCATCCATATACCAAGGAGAAAGGGGTGGAACCTCTTGGTGTGTGGATACTTGTTTGATAGGCCCATAGGGTAGGATTCAATAAGAGGGGCCAACCACGACCAGCTTCATTAACTATTTTCTCAAGGATTTTTAACATGTTCTTATTTGTACCCTTGGCTTGGTCATTTCCTTGGGGATAATATGAAATGGATTAGTGATGTTGGATATTAAAATTATGGCATAGTTTGTGAACATCTTAATTCTTGAAATTTTTCTTTTTATCTGAGATAATGGATTGAGGGATGCCATAACAACAAATTAATTAGTTCATGATGAACTTTAATGTCTTCTTTCCTATGATATAAGTCATGGAATGGCTTCTACCCACTTTGTGAAGTACTTAGTGGTAGTGATGATAAACTTATCCCCACTAGATAAGGTGGGGGTGATTTTTCCAATGATATCGAGCCCCCATTGTAAGAAGGTCCAAGGTCTGGCAATTGGGTGGAGCTCTTGAGCTTGTGCATGGATGGGATCCCCATGTTGCTGACACTGCAAACACCTTTTAACATAATTGTGAGCTTCCTTTCCCTTGTGGGCAAATAGTACCTAGTCCTCAACAATTTCTTGGCCAAGGTCATGCCACTCGAGTGTGAACCACATATGCCATTATGTACCTTAGTTAAGGCGTTCTATGCCTCTTCAATGTTTAAGCAATGTAACGGGGTTCCTTCAATGCTTCTACAGTAAAGGGTATCTCCTAGTATGACAAAATGGGATGAATTTTTGATAAAGGCTCTTTTGAGGTTTGGGGTTATGTCTATTGGGAGGACTCCTATTCTTAGGTAACTCTATATATCATGCTACAAAGGGATCACTAGGATCAATGATTTCACACAAAAATTTGGACTTTGGTACCTCAAATGTGGGTACAAGAAGCTGCTCTATGAGGATTTCTTGTTTTGAAATGTTGCATGGGACATCTAGGTGTGATCTGATTATAGCCATTTCATATGTCTCTTTGTTTTTTTCTCTTAGTAGTTGCTCAAATTTGATATCAATGAGGTACTCCTTGAGACTTTCCACCAATTTATTATAGGGAGTCAACTTTTCATCATTTATTTGATACTCATTATTGACTTGATTTATTATGATCTATGAATCTCCATAGACCCTAAGTGCCATTATCTACCTTTTTAGCACAATTGTTAACCCTATGACAAGAGGCTCATATTCTGTGATGTTATTTGTGCAAGGGAATAATAGCTTGTATGATTTTGGTATACAATCCCCTTGTGGAGTGATGGATAAAATACTTGATCCTGACCCATGTTGTGTTTAGGATCCATCAAAGTACATTTTCCAGTGATTTTCTACACTTAGGTTGAAGATTGATTCATCTAGGAATTTTGAGACCAATGGATTCTCTAAGTATATTGTTTCTTCTGTGAGTTGATCTATAATTTCTTGTCCTTTAATGTCCTTGCATTACACATACTCAATGTCATGCTTTCTCAAGATCATGACATATTTAGCTATTCACCATGTTAGGGTTGCTTTACAAAGCAGGAAATTGAGTGGTTTTATCTTTGCAATGAGCTTTATTTGATGTGCTAGCATGTAATGTCTAAAATTTTGTGTGGTGAATAGAATTAGTAAGAAGGATTTCTCAATAGATTTATATTTTAGCTCATTTCCCACCATAGTTCTACTAATATAATAGATAGCTCTCTATTACCCATTTTCATCGTGTTGTGCCAAGAGAGTGTTGAGAGCTATTACTGTCGTTGATATGTATAAGATCAAGGGTTTTCCTAGAATTGGTGGCATGAGGATTAGTGGTGTGAATAAGTACTCCTTGATATTGTTGAAGGCCTAATCACATTTCTTGTCCCATTTGTATGCTACCCCCTTATGGAGTAGATGAGAGTATGGGATAGCCTTGTCTGCTAGTTACGTTATGAATTGGTAGATGGACTAGAGTCTTCCTTGTAGGAATCTTAGTTGTTTAAATTTCTTTGGTCCCTCCATTTTGGAGATGGCCTTGACCTTAGTAGGATCTATTTCAATCCCTCTCATTGACATGATATACTCGAGGAACTTTCTTGTTTGTACTCTGAAGACACACTTCTTTGGATTGATTCTGACTTTGTATTGCTCTAACATATCAAAGATAGATCCTAATGTTGCTATGTGATCTCATCTTTTCCTTGATTTGGACAATATATCATCCACATAATCTTTCACAGTTTTATGGATCATGTCGTGAAAGATTAGTGTCATGGACCTTTGATAGGTTGCTCCTGCATTTTTCAAACTGAACAACATCATATTCTATCAACATGTTCCCAATGGGAAAGTGAAGGCAATTTTATGTTGGTCATCTTTTTCTATCATGATTTGGTTGTAACATGAGAATCTTTCCATCAACGATAGCATCTCATGTCCTGCTATCATAGCCATAATCATGTCAATGTTTAGAAGTGGAAAGTCATCCTTGGGACACACTTTGTTTAGATCTCTAAATTCCATGTAGATAAAAATGCCCCCAATAGGCTTTGAAACATGTATAAGGTTTGAGACCCATTCTAGATAATCAATTGGTCGTATGAACCCTACATCTAGGAGCTTTTGCAATTCCATTTTTGCCAACAAGGCTACCTAGGGATGCATCTTTCTTAGATTTTGTCTCACTACCTTTGCTTTAGGATATATAGCTAGGTGATGAACCACAACCTCTAGATCAAGCCCAAACATGTTGGCATAGGTCCATGTCAATTTTATCTTTCTTTATTTTAGGAACACAACTAGTAGTTTTTGTTTATTTGTGAGAAGTGACTGCATAAAATGTTATGCGTGGTAGTTCTTTTGTTCCCAAGTTGATTGGGTTACACTTCTTTGCTAGGACTATTGAATTATCTTGATGCATTGCACTAAGAGGAAGATTGAATCCATCATCCTCTGATGCCTCAAAGAGGTTTTCACTATTGGATACTTCCTTTATTTTTACAATTTTTGGGTTATACAGTGCCATAGTGTGGTTTCACTTAAATACCTAGTGATTATTCTTAGATTTTCACTTTTGTGATTGAAGGATTCAATTGTTTCCCTATAATAGACATCTGTGTCTAGTATGATGTCAAATACAGCCTTGTTATCTCTATATGGTATTGTATCCTATAGTCCCATGAGTTCTAAGAGTGCCTCATCATTTTTGAATGTGTCCAAAATTGGTGGTCCTCATTGGTTGTAATTGATGAGTTAATGATAGAATAGGTTTATTTCATGGGTTTGATGCCCTGACTCAAAGGAAAGGTACTAATCATGAGCAAGGAGGAATGTTCAAAAATCATGGGAAAGTTTGTTATGGGATCCTCGTCACTACTACACACCTCATTTATGTCAAAGGTAAATTTATCTATGACTTGGCCTATTGATACTAGTAATTGAAGGGTGGATGTTGCTTGCTGAGGGGGAGTGTTGACTTTCTTAACTAAGGCACCTTTTCCAAGTATGGTCACCTTCGGAGGGGTACATCCAAGGCCAAGATTTCTCATACACTTCTCTGGAATGAGAGGTACTAGAAGCCCATTGACATTCTATCCAAGATTCTTGTTTCTGTTATAGCCCATACCAAGCATCATTTGTAATCCTTTGTTGCTCTTATCCATGGGATTTTCAAGTGAGGGCCTTTCATCTTTGTATAAGAGATTGAATGTCTCTTTCATCTACTATTTCCTAACTTAGATCCTCCATAATTTTGAATGTAGAAGGGTCTTGTTTGAAGGTTTGGGATGATGTTTCAGCTGGTTGGGGTTGCCCATGAGTCCTGGGAGAATGAGATAATTGTCCTATGATGAAAGCACTTTTCTTCATTCTATAAGCCCCACACCCATTGTCTTGGATAATGACCTTGATTTTGGATATATCAGGGATGGTGGGTGTCTTTGTCTTAGAAGAGGAGGATAATGTAGTTGGGTCTACATACAGAGTGGTGGGGTCTTCATCATTCTTCAGAACTTGGGGGATTTTATAGTATTTTGCTTCCAGATTCTTGCAGTAGGAAAAGGGTTCGGGATCACTATGGATCATGACCTATTGATTTTGATATGGGAATTTTACACACTGATTGAAGGTTGATGTGATAGCTTGCATCCCATGGATCCATGGACACCCTAGGATAATGTTATAATTCAAATAAAGGTCAAGGATTTGGCATGTTGTTTCCATAATGGTTGGCCCTATTTGAATAGGGAACTGAATAGTGCCTTGAGAAACTCTTTCTTGATCATCATATGCTCTGATTATGATTCCATTACCCTTTTCAATGGAATCCTATCAGAATCCCAAACTCTTTATTAGTTTGAGGGAACAGATGTTTAGACTTACACCTCCATTCACTAATACCATTTTGACTTCTTTTTTTATGAACCAAGACTTTAACATGGAGTGCATGATTGTGAGATGGTTGGGTGGGGAAGTCGTGATTGTAGAATGTTAGGAGACTTGGGGTGGTGATATTTCCAACCATAGCTTGGAACTGGTCAGAATCAAGATCTATACAGATGGTGGATGAAGCTAATGCTTCCTCTAGGATTTTTCTATGTGCAGGTGATATCTTTAGCAACTCCATGATGGAGATTTGAGCAGGGGTCCTTTTCAGCTAGTCTAGGACATTATAGCCATTAGGAATGGATTTTAGATTGGAGGTGGATTCCCTATGTGGTTGTGATGGTCTAGCAATGGTGACTTTGTGATCGCATGTGGTGACTCCATAATCAGCTTTGGCTCCCTTGATATTAATAACAGTGACCATTTAATCTATGGATGCGACAACATGATCATACACATGGTTCACATTGGAATATTTGGTATTTCCATAGTTTTTCCCTTGGTTATGATCTGGTATTAGATTCATGTATATTTTTAGGCCTTGATTTCCAGCAAGTTGTTCAATGTTTATGACCTTGTCATTGATGACGTCTTGGATCATATTTTTCAACCTTGTACAACTAGCTTTTTTGTAAACTTTTATTTTGTGAAAATCATAAAGGTGGTTTTCATTGTACCATGGTGGTTTTACTTGGGGTTCCTGATAGTTCTCATAAGTGGGAATTTTGATGATATTTTCATTTATCAATTTCTTCATGATAGATTCAATGGGTTCCCCAAGGGCTATGTACTTTCACTTGGGGGGATTTTTGTTTCATGGGGGTGGTCCCCCTTGATTGTTCAGATTATTGATTTGATTGTTGGGTGGTTGTTGTGATAGTACATTAGCTTCTATGTTGTTTTGATTGTTGTTTTATAGTTGTTGGTAGGTTTAAGTGTTTTGTTTTGGAGCATCAATTATGACTTTGGCATCCACCACACCATCATTAGTGATATTCCTATTTTTTGTCCATGTGCGAGGTTTCTCATTATAGCTAGTGGAAGGGTTGTTGTCTTGATGTTCTGTATATGTAGGCATCCCCCCTTTTACGATAAGGGCCAGTTTTTTGTTGAGCGCCTTGGGGATAAAATGGTCGTACATGGTGATACATTGCATCTTAAGATATCATTCCAAGGTTTTCTTCAGATTTGCAATGATGGTGCAAACTTGTTATTCTTTTGGCATGGACCATTTGCTCCTATTGGCCTTGGATCACCATCATTGGAAGAAGGAAGTGAATGATTCCCCCTTAGCTTGTTTAAGAGAAAATAGTTCTTCTATAATGACATCCATATTGATATTGAAAGCATAGTTTTCTAATGAATGTGTCTATAATTTCTTGGAGCTTTCTGATGCTCAATCCCTCCCAATACTTGCAACAATGTTTTGATTGATGATTGGGGGGTTTTTTTGACTTTGATTGAGTGGTGGTAAAGGAGGTATCCCTAATTCAAGGGATTGAGCATCATCATGGTATCGACAATTCTGTGAGTTTTAGGATTTTGGACCATTTTAATAATTTCATCTTGTGTCATCCCTAAGACATTGTTGGTGATGTCTTCTACTTGAACTTCCTCTTGAGAATCTTGTGGAAGTGGAGGAAGATTGAGGGTGGGATTGCTAGATCCAACAAGATTTATTTTGGTAATGGTTTGACTCAAGTAACTCAAACTTGATGTTTCTTTGTTTGTTTCCATGCTCTTCTTGTGTTGAGATCTAGTTTGAACCATAAAATAGGGATCAATTTCAAGAATGTAAGAGATGAACCTCAAATTCGTTAGATTGATCTAAATTTTTAGATATAGAAAGAAATTATTGAGGATCAAAAGGATGATGATGATGGAATGATGAGATATGAAGGATTGGTGGATGATTGAACTCTTAGGAAACCTTGAAGATGATACTAAACTTTAGGACTTTTGGATTCATGTTTGATTTGATTTTGGACTTTGATTTTGGATTGATTTGATTTGACTTTGATTTTGATTGGATTTGGTTTGGATAATGAACTCATAAGATCTAAGAGGTCGGATGTTGTCCTAGAGTGAACTTGTTCACAAGATGATAATTTGGCTAAGTGTGTAAAGAAGGATTCATCTACATACACCTAGTCAAACAAGATGATTTTGGTTTTTTATTTCAAAGGATTTGCACAAAGTTTAGCAGAAAGGATTTTTTTCAATATTTCCAAGAGTTTTTTTTAGGTGATTTTGATTTGATGTTTGAAGGAAGGATGAAATTTTTGATTTTGATCCTAAGAGACTTAGAGAATCTTTGTTTACTAGACCAAGGTGTTGAAGAACATGCTAATACTTCCTATGTGAGATAATCAAACCTTTGAAAGAGACTTTGATTTTGACAATAGTAAAATGAACACAAATTTGGATTGTTCCTTGATGCACATTTGTAAAAGTTGAAGGTCAATATTTCTCTAACTTTGTGAAGCATAGACAAAAATTTCTTGCGAGCTTTTTGACTAAGACCTTTTGAATTTTTTTTTTGGATTTTGATCTTTCAGGGAATAATTTGAAAGAGCACATGTGTAGGGTCCAATTATTTCTTATCTTTGCTTAGTGAGTTCTTTTTACTACAAAAAATTAGGATTTCAAACTAAATGTCCAATGTCCCAGTTTCTTCTCATCCCACAAAGTCCATTATGTGGAAATCAAGGGAATTAAGGAAAAATTTCCCTATTGTTAAATTTAGTGAGCAAATGGAGATATAAATTCAAATACTTAGAATCCACTAAGGATAGAATCCCTAGGGAAAGCAATAACACTTGAATTTTGTCAAAGGTATTTTCTTTCTCTAGAGGGTTTGAAATTTGATGACCATGTTTGAATGTTTTTTTTCAATGTTTAAGACCCAAGCAAAGTGTTTTGATTCCAAGAACATGCACAACCCTATGGATAAGAGGTAATATTCATTGAATCCCCAATTGCATAAATCCAAGTACTCTTATTCTTGTTAAATGATTAAAAGCTTGACCACACTATCTCCCCTCCACAACACTCACTTCTACAGGTCATCCAAGCTTTAGTACACATGAAACTCCCATGGAACACTTCTCATTTCTACCAAGAACCACAAAAATGTGGGGTGCCTTCAGAATGACCGTTCTTGCACCAAAAAATAGATTAAGGATTTGGGCCTCCTAAACAAAAGGTTCTAGTATAGGCATTCCATTCATAGGGGATCATCCATATGACAAGAGACCATTATTTCCCTTCTTGTCAGAACAATCCTCATGATACTTGAAATTTCCTCAAGTACCCACATTTATATACCAGGTGGAAGTCACTTGGCTTTAACATGTTCCCAGTTGGGTCATTCCCTAGGGTGATTAGTTTTTCCCACAGGTAAGCCCTCTAAGGATAAATAAAAATGAGCAAGCACATTCCTAGTTCGATCAATCTATGTTGAGAAACGAAGAGAGAAAAAACATGATATACTCCACTTACACTTGCAAAATTTTGTTCAATTTTAAGAATCCAAGTTGAAGTTTGGTAGCAATCACTTATACAACTTAATATCACAAAAATACTTTTGATTCTCAAGATCACCATGAGGTGTAAGAGAAGCACATACATATTTTAGATGATATTACTATGCATAAGAGATTACAAAACATAAAAGGAACATGTTCGATTTATTCCTTCAAAGCGAGAATTAGATTCTTTTTAAGCACCAAAAGGAAATATGAGAGTTTCTTGTTGAATTGTTAAGTCCAAAAAAATCTGGTAAGTTTCCTAAGGTTCTTTTTAACCACTTTATTTTGTTCTTTTTATCTAGCCCAAATAAAATTTATTGAGTCCTAAACCTTGAAAGATAGAAAATCCTTAGAAAAGGGATTATAATTTCTCCCCAAAGTGTTTAAAAACACTCGATACAATGAAATGATGATGCCATAGAGAATCCTTCATCTTTATTTCCCCCCTTCACTTTTGATCAACCCAACCTACAAAAATTGGTTAAAACTACATAAACAGAAGCCAAAAACTAGTTAGTAATCAAAAGCAACCAAAATGAAAAGGCACATGCTGAAATTAATTTGAAAATTTCCTTTTATCCAACTCTAGTGGCATAGTCTGTGATGGAGGCACAGTTTGAAGTAGTCAGCAACAATGTATAGTGCCTCTAGGACTGATAGTGGCGAATTGTGGAGAAACTAGTGAGCACAATTGCAATGCTATTTAACCAACAGTGGAGTTTGGAGTTTCAATAGCTGGTCAACAGGAAAATGATAGAGCATCACAGTTTGGAATTCAAATTTTTAGGTAGGAAGAAGTCGCTGTTGTGGTTTGGACTTTTATAGTAGCACTAAATAGCGCCACTAGATTGATGCTGGTGTAGTTTCTCTATTAGCGGTGTACTTCACTATAGACACGAAAAGTTTTAAAAAATCACAAAATTTTAAACAAAAACATGTTAATTTCCTCTAATCAGCCCTCCTTCTAGTGCCAAAATGTTAATGGTGATTCTACACCTACACAAAAATGAAGAACAAACACACAATTATTCCCAAATGCAAGTTAGAAACATCATTCCCCATGAAATTCATTTGAAACATAAAAAACAAGAAATAATATGAAGAACACAATGAAAAGGCTATTAAATCCTATTTAAATGATCAAACTCTCAATCCCATTGGGGAATTGGTCCCATTTTGATGTGGAAAATGGCCCTTTCCCAATTCCTTGCAATCTCAAATGATGATTGATGAAGATTTGATTCTCCTTGGTGGAATTCCTTCATAACCTAGCTATAAAACTTGAAGAAAACTATGAAAATGGATAAACAATGGATGAGGAAATTCAAAATATCAAAATAATGATTTTGAATAAAGTTATGGATCTAAAATGGATGAATGTGGGATAAAAGACCAACCAATAGAATGAAACCACTTGTCAACATGTGAGTGGACAAAGGTGGAGCACATTTTGGTCATTGTGCAATTAAATGCAATTAGGTAGAATTTCAAAATTGATGAAATGACAAGTTGGAGGGAGAAGAAAATGAAGTTAATGCCACTTGGCTCAAGGAAAAGGACATGTAAGAAACTTAAATGCCTTGTTGGATGTACAAACCCTTTTGGAGGGATTTTTCAAACTTGTAGAATATTACCTTTTTTGATGCCGTTTTGAAAGTAATTAGAGATTTAATAAATCAATTAAAATTATTTTCATGAGCAAGTTGCAAAATATAGAGAATTGGATTGATTAGGATTAGCATTAATTAGGATTTGATTACTTTAAAGGGAGATTAGTTGATTTGACAATTTTGACTTAGACTTCTATATTAATTTAAATCAAAATAAGAGGAATACGATTTTAGACTTAATTAAATAAGATTTGATTTATTTAATTAAAAGGGATGATAATAGATTAAATCAAATAAAGATTAAATTATTTAATTTAACAAAATAACTTTAGAGATTAATTAAATAAAATGAATTGTTTAATTATAAGGGAAAATATGACTTAATTAGATAAAATTGATTTATTTAATTAGCCATGAAATATAATGAATTAAATCAAATATAGATTATTTGATTAAATGGTTAGAAAAATAGATGATTCAAGATGAACCAGTGTTAGTAAAATCAGGATCAAGTGTACAGGATCAATCGGTACATTTTTTGTGTCTAAATTTTTTTCAGATTCCCTAACGGAAAGAAGTATACTGGTAGACTACCCCCTCAAGAGATGGAGTGAAAAGTTTGATTTGAGGGTCAATCTCATGACAAAGAGGTTCAAGATGAACATATGAATGGTTATGATGATGATGCAAATGAGATGGTTTTAAGATGCTTAGAATAACCAATCTATATTAATCTAAACAACTAAAATGATGATGCCATGCATTTGAGAGGGATGATGTGATGATACCTATATGATTATGCAATGGATGTTTTATGTAAATGATTTGTGGATGTAGGATGGATGCATTGGTGATGTTTGGTTGACTGTCATTATACCATGTTAGTGCAGAGAGAAGAAAGAAGAAATAAGATGATGAAAAGAGGATCTGACAAGTCCATGATCTATGAGACTTTATTAGAGATGATGATGATGATGCTTTACTTATCAGGAATTGGGATTTTAAAAGGGCTACTTACCTTATGTTTGATAACACACATATGCACGATGCATCAAGGTATAAAGAACTAGGATGGCATTGCACCTAGTTTGATGGAATTTGAATCAACAATCAGATAGGAGTACTCTTGTTCACACTTGACAACCGAAACCTCATTCAAAATACTATTAAAATATTCCATATATCTCAAACCAAAACATAGAAAGAAAAGCCTTCCTATGTGGTCAACAAGACACCTAAAACATCCTCCCTACACCCAAACAAAGCACACATGATTAAGGTTATATTACAAGAACATCCAAAAAGAACAACAAATGAAAGATATTGATCATTGCCCCATTCCTTTCTCTCAAAATTGTTTTGAGTAGAATTCATTGAGAGGTCATTGAAATGAGTGCAATAAGATAAGCCAAATGACAAAGATAAAGTAAACAAACAAGCCAATGTTCTTCAATACTGCTAGCCTAAACTAAACTATAGTGATGCCTCATGTTGATGTCCATTGTAGGAAGGATGCATCCTAGGACATGATGTTATCAAATGATTTGGGACAAAATAGATGATAAGCTATTGATACCAAGAGTTGACCAACCTATTTACTTACTGACCTAGACTTGAGACCTTGACAATTGAGTATTAACTTTTAACCTACTATACTTTTTTCTAACTATTTCACCAAAGGTTGAGGATGATGATGATATATTATGAGCGATTTTTTATTGCGAGTGAAAGCGAGATAGGACATATGGGTTTTTTAAATATTTGAATGTTTTTGAAATGTTTTGAGGCCATTTTTGGTATTTTCAATATTTTACAAAATGTTTCAATTTTTGATTTTTCAATGTTTTGGTGTTTACTAAGATTTTTACCAAGAGACTAACCTAAAGACCTATCCTAGGAGTCTTGGGGACTGATCAATAGATTATCCTTTCCTACGTTATACACATAGAGATCACGTAGTTTGACTGAAGTAGACTCGATTATTGATGAGATATGAACAAATGGATTGCCTATTTATTATGATAGACTACTAAAGGAATCACCTTAGTGTCTCAGGGGATGATCAAAGATCAACCTTGCCTACGTTCAAAGCTTAGAGACACGTAGTTCAATAAGATGACTCTATTTTTGATCCTTTTTTGACTTTTTGACCTATTTTTGGATTTTGACATGTTTTGAATGTTATTGGATTTTTTTATTTTTTGATGTTTTTAATTTTTTTTATTTAGGGAAGAATTCATGAATATACATGAATCCAATCCAATGAGAACATGCCCCAAATGTGATGCAATAGGGTATGTGCAGGATCATCATGGAAAAAATAGGCCCTTAAGTGGCAAAAAAATCAAAAAAATTAGAGTTAGACAAATTGACATAAAAATTTGAATAAGCTATCTATATTATTTAAAAATATGTAAGAATAGAATCTATAGAAAATTGAATGTAGTTTCTAAACTACTAGGTTTTGTTTAAAGAAAAGAAAAATCTATATGGTGAAAATTTGAAATTTTAATGTATTGGCTTAAATTTCAGGGGAAAAATAAGAAGTAGGTGTGTCTGTCGACCACCCTAAACACAATAAAATGATAATATTTTTTATAAGATTTTAGATATAAGTAGAGGACTCATCCCTCGATGTGATGCATATTTTTTTATAATTTTTTCCAAGTAAATAATTAATTATGAATTTTTATTATAACTTTTAAAATATATAACATGTGACCACCTTAACTTAGTCAAAACTTCATGAAATTTAATTTTTCCTTTTCAATCCTATAGTACGTGAAGCATAGAATGTGACATATGTTTTTGGATTCAAAAATGTGATACTGTTTGAAAGCTATAGATGTTTCTCAATTAGCCTATCAATCGGGACTTTTATTGTAATTTGAATAGAAAATGAATAATAATTACTTATTGAATTCAAAATAGAGCATAATTTATATCATTGAAAGCTGAGAATCTCCTTTAAAAACCCTTTTCATTTCATCAATTTTGGGTAAAAAAATAGTCGTCAGCCACATACCCATCATATTGCCACTTTTTGGCCCATCATGATCCTGCACATACCCATAGACTACTCTGATACAGGTAGGACAAATTGACCTTGAGAATGGGTCGAGTAGTACTAAGAGGGATCATGACATGAAGTACACAGGATCAAGCTATGATGCAAACATGGATGGGTGATGGATGGAGATATGGAATGTGATGGATGATGCAGAATGAGTCATGGAGATCCTGGTGGATGGAGAGTGCTTATTTTCACAAGGCACCTATTTGCCAAGTTTTCACCAATGTACTTGCCCAAAGTGCCATCGAAGTGGTTTTCACTAGAAGACAATTTTTCTCTTTACTTTTTTTAATCTTTTTTTATTTTTTTATATTTTTTGATTTTTTTGTATTTTTTGGTTTTATACCTTGAAATATTAAGCATAAATTTTTTTGTGGTGGGAGCTATTCATGGGTTCCTATAGAGGTTCACCTTCTAGTGTTGATAACTAATATTCCCATGACTTGAAGCTTGTTGTGATGATAAAGGCCCCCTAACCAATTGGGTTCAAAATTTCCCTTTCTATTTGGATTTGGAATTTTTTTTTGATTCTCCTAAAGCACAAGTTCTCCAACTTGGAAGGTCTGACTCTTGATCTTCTTGTTATAACTCTGCTTGAATCAGTTTTGGTAGAATTTTAAATGGTTTAAGGCATTCATACACCATTCATATAGTAGTTCCAACTCATTTAATCTTGATACCCGATATTCCTCAACTGTGATGAGATTCTATAGTGATAATTTTAGGGATGGGAGCTTGATCTCAATGGGGAGTATGGATTTTGATCCATATACTAGGGAGAAAGGGGTGTCACCTATTGGTGTGTGGATAATTATTCGATAGGCCCATAGGGTGGAATTCAATTTGAGGTATCAATCATGACCAACTTCATTGACTGTTTTCTTGAGGATTTTTTGGATGGTCTTATTTGTAACCTCAGATTGGTTATTTCCTTGGGGATAATATAGAGTGGAAAAGTGATGTTGGATATTAAACTTGTGGCATAGGTTGTGAACATCCTGATTCTTGAAAGTTGTCTTGTTATCTAAGATAATGGCTTGAGGGACACCATAACGAAAAATTAAGTAGTTTAGGATGAACGTTGATATTTGATTTCCTATGACATAAGTCATGGGAATGGATTCTACCTACTTTGTGAAGTACTTAGTGGCAATGATTATAAACTTATGTCCACTGGATGAGGCGGAGGTGATTTTTCCAATGAGGTCGAGCCCCGATTGTGAGAAGGGCTAAGGTGTGCCAATTGGGTGGAGCTCTTGAGCTAGTGCATGGATGAGATCCCCATGTTCCTAAAACATAAAACACCTTTTGACATAATAATGAGCTTCCCTTTCCATTGTGGGCTAATAGTACCTAGTCCTCAACAATTTCTTGGTCAAGTTCATACCACTTGAGTGTGAACTGTATGCAACCTAAAATGGTCACCTAGACTTTGGGCCCCATTTATTTAATTTGTCAACATCAACTTTTTGAATCAATGATTGTCACATTTTCAAATCAAATTTCTTAGTCAATTCATAGATATTTCAAATGTTTCAATTTTCCCTAAGGTTTGAATGCTTCATTAATTTTATTTTATCAAAAGAAATAAATCCCTTTTAATAAATAAAATAATGTTATTTAATTGAAGTTAATATTACTTAAATAAAATGATGCTATTTAATTAAATCTATTTTTAATTAAATTATTTTTATTTTATTTTATTAATATTCATTTCTAAATTACATAATCTTATTTTATTTTATTAAAAGAGATATTATCATCTTAAATTAAATAAAATAAATGAAATATCCTCTCAAGAATATCATGTGATGAAAAAAAGGGAAACAAATCAGTTAAAAGGGAAATAAACTAAAAAAAAGAATTCCAATCAAGATTTGTTTCTATTTTTCTATTTATCCCACATTGCTTCTGAATTTTCCTTCAATTCTACTTTTGCCTATAAAATGAGCCCTCTCATTCTCATTTCAAAAGAGAGAAAGAATCACGAATTTTTACATCAAACTTATGCTACAAATTTAAATTTTATCATTTGAGATTACATTAGTTTGATTTTATAAGCATCTTAGTTTTAGAGCATATAGTTTAATATTGCATTTTAGCTTAATCTTCATAGTAGATTAATTTGCAAAAAAATTCATTTATGGCATTGCATGTAGATTAATTTTCATTTCAATAAATTAGTTTGGTTTATTGCATTTTATAGCCATTTAGATTAGTTTTCATTGTTGCATTGCAAGAACAGGATTCATGGAGATTGGCATTCTTGCTTCTCCTCTTTGAATCTCTCGTTCCGAGATTGTATTTGCAGGGGTAATAGGGTTAATCTGAGGGCCACAATATCAATCCCTACTCTTCTCGGATAGAGAGCTGTGAATTCATTTGCAAGGACTCATTATTGAGTATCCTCGCATGCAAGGAGTCACAGAAGTATAACATATCAAAGGCTATACATTTTACCAATCGTTTAATTCTTTTAATTTTTAATTTAGTTTAGTTTTTAATTTAGTTTTAATTTATTTTCAATTTAGTTTCTTTAGTTTTTTAATTTAGTTTCTTAATTCTTAGTTTAGTTTTTAATTTTAGTTTTTAATTTTGGGTTTTTTTAGTTTTAGTTTTTAATTTAGTTTTAATTCTGTTTTAGTTTTGTTTCATAAATCTAGCTTCCACTCATTTGTAGGAAAAAAGATTTATGGGTTTTGTAGCCAGGGTCAAAATCTGATCTGGGTATCTTTCAGTTTTTTGATTTTTTTCATGGATCTGAAGAAAATAGCTGCACAAAAACCGTCGCGCGTCATTTTTTTCAGCTGGCTAAAGATTTTAAAAAAATATTTTTTCATCTTCTACTTGTTGGATCAAAAAACGATTTCTGGGTTTTATTTTTTGCTTCAAAAAATTTCTGGGTTTCTGTTTTTATCTACTCATTATAAACAGATTTTTCAGAAATCAAATTTGAAGATTTTTTTAATTTAGTTTTTAATTTTTTAGTTTTTAATTTAGTTTAGTTTTTAATTCTAATTTAGTTTTTAATCTTAATTTAGTTTAGTTTTTAGTAAGTTTGGTTTAGTCTTTAATTTAGATTTTTAAATTAGATTTTTTTAGTTTCTAAAATTCAAATTAGATTTTTTTAAACTTTGTTAATTTAAAGTAGATTCTTTAACTTTGTTAATTTAAATTAGATTTTTTAACTTTATTAATTTAAAGTAGAATTATTAATTTAGATTAGATTTTTTTAATTTAGATTAGATTTTGTTTTAAATTTTAGTTTAGTATTAGATTAATTTAGTTTAATTTTAGTTTTGTTAACTAATTCCTTTTAGATTAAATTTTGACTAGATTAAATTAGATTTTTTTAATTCTGGTTCTTCTAAATTCTTTTTTCACAACATAACAGTTTCTGCAGGATGCCAGTCAGAGAACTTGAAACACACTAACGGTTTGATTGCAGGACGTGTGACAAAGAATTGAAAACAAACACTTACGCTTGTCAAAGATCTTATTTAAAAAAAACATTGTGTTTGTTTTCCTGCTTTTCAATTCACATAGTCTAATTAGGGCTTCATTAAAATTCTTAGGATTTTTGATAGTGAGTAGGGAATTTGGCTCTTTGTTACATGGAGGTGATGACCATGGACAAATCCAGGCTCCTGATGATCTTACTAATATGACGAACTCTTAGGGAGCGGAGCAAGGTAGTGAATCTTTAGCACTTTCACTCGCCGTGATTATGCTCTTTCTCTCATTGAGAATCGTAAAACCCAAAAGCATAAGCGGATTTGGTGAAGTGAAACTAGCTCCCCCAAGTGGATTGCTTAGCTTGTTTCGGTAAAAGAGATCTGTGTTAGAGAAGTATGCCTCTTCTCCTTTGGGAGAATCGTAAAATCGTAAAACCGACCGAAGCCATGTCCGCTGTCACCTTTGAGAGGGTCGGCTGTAAGTTGAACTCCGAACCACCCGCGAGTACACACCTATCACCGGTGATTCCACCTCACTATAATAAAGAACATCTTGTTGAGTCTAAAGACTCCAAGACCATAGTAACTTCTTTTCCATGACTTGGACGATCATCATGGAAGAGCTCTGTTTATTGCACTGAGCGGGGCTGCTCCAAGCCCTACTTGCGGGGGTGTGTGATTTTCAGGTGTTGGTGTGGCTGCGAGGCCCAAGCTCTGTATCAGAGGCACCGAAGGTTATTGTGAATGGAAGCCAAGTAAAAACCTCTTAGTTAGTTGCTCACCGACCTCACCAAAGCGAGTCAAGCACTTTGGCGCCAGCGAGGGGAAGAATCTCCATGCTGATCACACAATGCATTCACATCATAGGCATACACCGACGCTTTGGTGACACTACATAGCCCCCTCGCTACAAGGGTAACCTTGAACGCATTACACCGCCGGGAAATGTCCTTTTGAAACACCAAAAAAACACCCGCCTCTTAGGTGACATGGTCGTGGTGAGAGGTGCACGATGCGATAAGCAATGGGGCAAAGGTTTTGGCTTCTCACCATTTTCTTTTGTAGGGATAGCTATGTGTTTGTTTTTGAATCTTAAACATTGTCCAAACATCTTCAAACAAGACTCCCCCGATACTATCAAGTTGCTTTGTCCTTGATAGATCTGTTATTGACTACTTTTTGTATTACAACTTGTCTGATTGAAACCTATGTGCTTGATCAAAATCTGTGGATATACTTGCTTAATCTTTGCAAACAAACAACAAACTGAAATACTGAGTTCTTCGATTAGGTGACTTGTCCCAGTTTTAGAGACTTGTTTTGTATTTAGGGTTTATGTGTCCTTGACCTTTTGAATTAGTGATCCTTGATCTCATAAACGATTTTTCTTGAGATTGGAAAATTAGGAAATGTTCCTGTCAAATAGATAAATTTTTAGACTCTTTGATAACACACTTGGAGAGTGCTAGTAGTCTCCTTGTCCAGCCATTTTTATACAATTCAAACTCAGTACACTTTGTGTAAGTCATCCTCCTGATCCATATGTGCTAAGGTGTTCACCCAAGAATTGAGCACCTCTGTGGAAGTGTTGGTTTGCACCTATTTGCAACAGTTCTATTTCACCATCTCTCTCAGACAAGAGAAAACTTTTACTATCCTAGTCTGGTATTGACGTTTCTTAGAATTTTATGTTTACTTGAACTCTCCCTTTCATGTCAGTCACAACAAGATATCAAGTGAGCCAAGGAAAGCGACCTCAGATAGTCTTTAACCAACTACCCCCAGTTCAGACTCGTCAAAAGAGAAAGGAACCAATACTTGACCAGTCACCTAGGAGTCAGTCTGAAACCTATTTTGACCCAAAGAGCCATTTTAGTGACTTGAGTACCCCCTCAGCACCTTCCCACTTAGGTATGGATATGAGTTATACTGTCACTCGGCGGGAGAGGGAAGCCATGGATCAAAATCTTGATGATATCTATGAACAACACAGAAACAACATGATATTTGGAAATTCTTCTCATGATGATCAACCTGGTTCACCCCTCATTAATACAAGATATTTGGATGCCCATCAACGGGATGAAAGGTATAAGAGACAAGCTCACCAAGAACAATGGTCACAACATGAAGACCAAGATAATGAACCTCGTGATGCTCATGTCAATACAACGTATACCAATGACTTGTTCAAACAATCTAGACCAAGCTCACCACTTCAACATACCTCAAGGTTCACAAGTGATAGGCTCAAAAGAATTGAATGTGAAAAGAAAGCCTTTCTAGATGAACAAGCTGCAAAGCAAGAAAAGTTTAGACAACTTGAGGAAGAGAGCCAAGCTTTATTGGAAGTACAAAGGAAACTCGCTCAAGAGGAGCAAGATAGGCAGTTAGCCCACCAATTAAACAAACAATACAATACAAGGGGTGCTAACAGTGGACATAATTCTCCTCCCTCCACCCCTTCCAAAACACCAAGAAGTAGAAGGTGGTCAAGGACCCCTTCTAGATCTCCTAGTCCTAGAGGAAGAAGGGCCTCTCAGTATGCTCACTATAGGAGGCAAACTCCTCCCAAAAATTCAAGACCACACTCCCAACATGTACATCCTAGTTCCCAACATGGAGGTGGTAGCTCACATTATGACTTTGATACTCAAGACTTCATGCGAATACAACAAGAGCCTATCTTTCAACAGTATGTGGAGAGGTATTTGGAACAAAACAAAGATAAGTTCTTGGAAAGTCTAAATAACAAGGGTGCCAGAGTCCCTTATAATTTTGATGTGGATAACAAAATACAAAAGCAAAATCCCTCTCAAGAGGAAGAAATCTGCCAAATGAAGCAAATGATGGAGAAAATGATGCAACCTAAGAGCTCATTCTCACTAGACTCAACTTGTCCTAATCCATTTGACAAGAGTGTGAGTATGAAAGATTTTCCAAAGAGGGTGGAATTCCCACAATATGATAAATATGATGGCAGTGGTGATCCACATGACCATGTGCGTCAGTTCTATACTATGAGCTTTGAATTCCATCAAGATGACTCCTATTTGATGAGGTTATTCCCTAGGAGTCTTAAAGGACAAGCAATGGAATGGTTTACCAATATCACTCCTCCTGTCAAGACTTTTAGATAAACTTGTTCATAGATTCGCTCAACACCAAGATACACCGCCAAGACTGCTACTATGTTGGACCCATGCAACTTGAAACAAAATCGTGGGAACCCTTTTGTTACCTTCTGCAAAGGTGGAGGAGACAATGCCTTCGGTGATCCTAGACCATCCATGAGGATGAAAAAGATTGACATACTTGTTGGGTAATTTGCGCTCCGAAATGAGATACGAGATAAAAAAGATAGTCTTCACTTCCTTTGATACTATGATTGAAACTGCATGCCGCATTGAGGATGTTCTAAAAGAACAAGGCATTTTGACTAGACATAACAATAATACCAACAATGGTCAACACAACAATAGGGATAAAGGGAAGAACAACAATTGGAACAAAAACAAACAAGTTGTCAATGATGGAGTTGTGGATTCTTCCCAATCAAGAGATCAAAGTGTTCTTAATTTGACTAAGGCTGTGCAAGCAATGAAGCTTAATGCACCTCCACAACAAGAAAGTAAACCAAGATATCATGAGAGGCCCAAAAACCAGAAGCGACAATTTACCAAATTGGGTGACTCATATGAGGATATTCTCAAAACTCTCATTGCTAAGAATCCATACTATCCCTCGTGATTCCTCAGTACCTCACATTCCGCATCCTGCTTTACTATGGGATGACAAGGCATTCTCAGGAATTTCATAATGGCCCCTACCATACCGCTGAAAACCTGGAACAAAATCATTGGTCACCAAGATTTTATAGGAAAGTGGGGAAAGCTTCAAGTTGATGGCCTGTAAATAAATTAATGTCAATCAAGGGCTTTTTAAGGCCTTTGCCTAATTTCACACAAGGGGAAACCCCAATAATTTAATGGCAAGTCGTAAGAATCAACTACACCCGCGGCCGCTGGCGTAAAAATGTGATAAACATGCTTGAAGTTGTGGAGCCAAGTGTTAATATGCTAAGGAGTAAGGACCCGCATGGTTATGACTCTCCCCATATTTTTGACAACCAACCTGTTGTGGTGATGAGAGGTCCTCATTCTAGGTTATCTTCCCAAGCCCTTAATGTTGTTACCAGGAGTCAAGCCCCTATTATTCTCAGAGGGCCTAGTTCAGGTCCATCCAACAAATCCAAGCAAGTGGCATCCAAGAATGTCACTATAAATTCTGCCACTGCTCTCAAACCAAACTACAATCTTGTAGATCAGTTACAGAAAACTCCAGCACATATCTCAATCTTAGAGCTTCTAGAGTTGTCCCCTAGGCATAAGCAGATCCTTGAGGACGCTTTGCGCACATCAAATGTCCCCAACAACATTGATATAGACCAATTCCAAGGCATGGTGAATCACATTACTAGCCCACATTACCTTTCTTTCTCTGAAGATGATGACAAATCCCTAAGCCATCCACACAATCTTGCACTTCACATTGAAGTCATGATTCATAAAACTCGTGTCAGGCGCGTGCTGATTGATGGAGGTGCTGGGTTAAATATCTGTACTTTGAATTTGTTAAAAACTTTGGGCTATTCAGAGCAAGTGATCGACACTAGAAAGAATATCACCATAAAG
>VDFB02368074.1:0-46600 GCA_007258455.2 Sequoia sempervirens | reverse complement strand
TAGTTATATAATATTTAATATATTAGTAATATATATATACATTAACTAAAATATAGAAATAATATTTAAATAGTATACATAATAATATAATATATTAAATATTAAATTATAAACCATATTGTATATTCTAAACTAGATATGTTAAAATAAACTATAAAAATATTTATTGCATTTTCTAAATCATATATTATAAAGTGTATAACATTTTTAAAAAATCATATAAAACCTCAAACGGACATCCCATTTCCAAAATGGATTCCGACGGAAATAGATATCCTGATTGGAAATGGATATCCGATTTGAAACAGATATCCGATATTTCTGACACAGAATTTATTGGCCAGGGATTAGCCTCTTGCTTCGGTATTTGGCTTGGACATGCCAATCCTAAGAAGTCAATGCAAAAAACCTGTTTGACAACTTACCTTGTTTTTCTAAACTTCTTCCATGTGGCTGATGACTTTATTTTTAGCCAAAATTGATGAAACGAAAAGGGTTTGTAGAGGAGACTCTCAAATTTTAACCAATATAAATTATTCTTTACTTTGAATTTAATAAATAATTTTATTCATTTTCTATTAGAATTACTTAACTAAAGTCCTAATTGATAGGCTGATTGAAAAACATCTATAACTTTCAAACGGTATCATATTTTTGAATCCAAAACATGTGTCACATTCTATGCTTCATACTATAGGATTAAAAATAAAAAGAATTTCATGAAGTTTTGACCAAGTTAAGGTGGTCAAACATACGAAGTTTTATATTTTTAAAAAGTTGTAATAAAAATTCATAATTAATTTATTTACTTGGAAAAAAAATTACAAAAATATAAGGCCGATCCGGACATGAGTCCTCTAATTATATCTAAAATATTATAAAAACTATTATCATTTTATTGTGGTTAGGGTGGTCAGACAGACACCTACTTCTTATTTTTTCCTTGAAATTTAAGTACTACTGCATTGAAATTTCAAATTTTCACCAAATAGAATTTTAAAAAAATAAATAAACTTAGTAGTTTAGAAACTACATTCAATTTTCCACATATTCTTTTCTTATATATTTTTGAAATAATATAGATAACTTATTCAAATTTTTATGTCATGTTGCCTAACTCTGATTTTTCTGAATTTTCATTGCCACTTAAGGGCATATTTTTTCCATGATGATCCTGCACATACCCTAATTATAGATGTAATGGAGGTATTTTCCTTGGTTATTGTTTAAGAAGTAATACATATAGATGTTACAATAAAAGGTTGAAGAGGATTTTAGAAAGTGTAAATATAAGAGTTGATGACACTACTCAGTCTATTGGTATTTCAGAAGTGGAAGATGATGAAGAACCAATTCATAGCAGCATTAAAGATTCAAAAAAAGCTGGAAAAACTCCAACAAAGTATGTTCAAAAGCACCATTTTGAATACTAGATCATAGGAGACAAATACAGTGGGGTTCAGACTCATAAGAGACTTGTGAGAGCAAGTGAACAAGTACACTTTGCATTACTATCAAAGATAGAGCCTAAGTCATATAAAGAAGCAAGAAAAGAAAAGGGCTAGATAGAAGCTATGGAAGAAGAATTGAATTAGATCATGAAGAATAAAACTTGGGAACTTGTCCTAAGACCTCAAGGAAAGAATATAATTGGAACAAAGTGGGTTTTCAAAAATAAGCTACATGAAGAAGGTGAAGTAATCTGGAAGAAGGCAAGACTTGTGTGTAAAGAGTATGCTTAGGTTGAAGGCATAGATTTCAAGAAGAGATATTTTCTCCAGTAACAAGACTAGAGGCAATTGAGATGTTTTTATCTCTTTCAGCATTTGAGAATTTCAATGTATACCAGATGGCTGTGGAGTCAACATTCCTTAATGGACAACTAGAGAAAGAAGACTATATTGGACAACTAGAAGGTTTTCAATGTTCTGATAAACTAGATTATGTTTGTATATTGAAGAAGGCTTTATATGGACTCAAGAAAGCTCCCAAAGCTTGGTATTCAAGGTTGGATGGATAATTGCAGCAACAAGGGTTCAAGATAGGAAGTGAAGATAGTAATCTATACATAAAAATAGAAGGAGATCAATTGCTGATTATTGTGGTCTATGTTGATGACATCATTTTTTGAGGTAGCAGTGAAGACATGTGCAAGTAGTCTCAAAAGGAAATGCAAAATGAATTTGAAATTGTTATGCTAGGTGAAATATCTTTCTTTCTTGGGTGGAAGATTACACAATCAAATAAAGGAATTTTTATTTCTCAGCACAAGTACATAAAAGGAGATGCTAAGTAAGTTTAGGATGGAAGATTGCAAATCGATGGGAACACCTATGGTTGCAAGATGTAAGTTGAGTAAAGATGATGAATCTACTTTGGAAAACAAGGCCTTGTATAGATCTATTATTGATATTTTGTTGTATGTGACAACATCTAGAGTGAATTTACTGCAGGCAGCTGGAATGGTTGCTAGATTTCAAGAAACGCATAAAGAAACTTATGTTGAAATAGTGAAGAGGATATTTGGGTATTTCAAGGCTACTAGATATTTTGGACTGTGGTTTTCCAAAGAGTGAAAATTTTACTTTAACTGCATACACAAATGTACATTGGGAAGGATGCATTGATGAATGAAAGAGCACAAGTGGAGGAGCATTCTTTCTTGGTGACAGTTTGGTGTCCTAGTTGAGCAAGAAAAATGAATCAATTTCTCCATCTACACTAGTCATAATATATTGTTGCAACATCATGTTGCACTCAAGTGCTTTGGATTAAGAAAAATTTGAAGGAAATTATGATTGAATTTGATGAACCTATCTCTATTCTTTGTGATAACACCAACACCATAAAATTTCAAAGAATCCAATGAAGCATTCAAGGACAAAACACATTTCAATCAAGTGTCATTTTCTAATGAAGAAGGTTGCAAAGAAAGAGGAAAGTTGGAGTACGTTGATACCAAGGAGCAAGTACTAGATATATTCACAAAGCCACTTCCTAAGGAGACATTTCAGTGTCTCCAAGAGAAGTTGGGAATTGTTTCTCCCTCCTCTTAAATCAAGAGGAACCATAGGTTGATGGGGAGCTTGGTATCCCTACCACAAGAAGGATTGGTGGTCTTGTGGAGTATTCTCAGAGGTGGTGAAGCATGGACTCAGGGGGAGTCTATCCATGAAACAAGTTTTTGGATTGTGCAGAGTTTCAAAATTGAATAAAGAAGAAGAAATAAGTGTTGTTGCAATCAAGGAGGTTTAGAGAAATGCTCTATATTTCTCCTATGGCTTGAAGGATGTGTTTGCAGAGATTGGTATCAATAGGAGAGAAAGTACACTCAAAGGAGAAGAGATTGAAGGATGTTGACCCTTTTCCATTGATTTCAAAGGGGGAGAGAGTAAACTCAAAATGGTGAATTGCTGAGAAAGAAATTGGACTCAAAATGCTACATCTTCCAAAAGGGGAGACAATAAACTTGAAATTCCATAGAGAAGAAATCATTCTAATGGGGAGTAAACATCTTCATGTTTTGCTAGATGGTTTGGTCTTTTTTGGTAGCCCAACAATTCTTTTTGGTGGCCGAACATTTTGTTGTTTGTTATTAATGACAAAGGGGGATATTGTTGAACATAGATTGTCATTGATATCAAAGGTTGTCAGTAATAGGATGCAGCTATAAGTATGATGTCAAAAGATTTCTCTATTTAGGGCTAAGTTGAATTATCACTATATTCACCTCGACTTAGATCATTTTGAGTTGCAGAAGAATTGCAAAAGTTTTGTTGATGTATGTTGCATGTTAGAAGTTTAGTTTGATCAGTGTTGGTTTGTATGACTGATGTATGCTTGCAATATCATGCTTGCATCTATTCACTATGAAAGTGGTGGTTTGGAAGTATGTTATAGTATGTTTTTGTTCTGGGATACTTTCTAGACAAAGAGATTTCTTTGGCAATATAATTATGGTCAACATTTCTTTTAGAAATGTAATTTTGCTCTGCGGTTTGGAAGGAGAGTATTTCTATACGAGTTCTATCATAATCTTGAGTTTCTAGAGGATATGTTCAACATGCAAAAAGATTGAAGCAACATAAGGCTTTATTTGTTTGTCTATCAAACTGTTTGAGATCAACACCTATGCGGTAACAACTAGTAGCATATGGAATTTAAATCTTACGTGTGGTGTTAAGTTAGGACCTGGTTAAGGCTCATGTGGTATCACACGACATCATGTTCTTTTTGCAATAAGGAATTTTATTTTTGGACCAACCTACTACCCATTTCATGTAATTTGAATTTAGGTCCTCCTTATGTCATCTTGGCTATTTTTGGATCCCTAGTAGACATTGAAGAGTGTTAATATAATGTCATGTATATATTTCAAATTTGCAGATGCATTGTAATGTATCCAAGTGTGACCACATGAATTAGAATTACATCTGTGTGAAGAAGAGTTGATCGCTGGTGCAAATTGAAGAGAAGGTGGTGAATATAAAAGGGATAATTGAATTCTAGTGTGTGTTCCTATATTAGATCATATGTAGTGAGGAAGAGTGCTAGATCTAACTCTGGCACATGTTGAGTTACTTTCAAGATCCATAAGCTTTATCATTGTAATCTAGTAGAACTAGTGTTCTACTTGTTGTATTGTTTCAATAGGGGATTGGTGTCTCTAGTAGGTTGGTGCCTACAAGCACAATAGGGGATTGTTGTCTCCAGTAGGTTGGTGCTTACTTAAATAGTGTGTAAAATTCAATTATATATTTTTGCATTGTGAAGCTGGTCCAAGGAACTACTCTCACTGTGGTTTTTTCCATCTTGGGTTTTCCACATATATCTGGTGTTCACTTGTGCAAATGTGTGTGCTTATGTTGTTCCATGATCATTGGCTTTCTGCTTTGATTTAAGTTTCATTTTTGGTATGTGAATTTAAGTTGAGTTTTAAATAGATTTGATCTACTAATTCACCGCACTTGCCTCCCAACCCCTCCCCCTTCCCCCCCCTCCCCAAACCTTCTCTCTCAGTATATTGTGTGGCCTACAATAGATACTCATAGCTCACATCAACAATTGCATATCATTTAGGTATCTTGTATCTTTGTGTGTTGTGCTTTCATCTTATTTATTCGTAATGGGGCTTGAGTACACTATTAAGGAAGTCAAAAGTTTTTCCCTCTTTCCACTATAGTAGGCCTCCAAAGGTGCTTCTTAGCACCATCAAGTTTTTTACATGGGTGAAAGTGCATGCACACAATTCAAAGAAGGATAGCAAAGGATAAACAATAAGCTTGTGAATATAGATATTACCTTGTCCTAGAAAATAACATACCTTCTTGAAAGACCTATGATAATTTAATCAATGTTGATTCAATTTCATAAATTTCTAATAATTGATTATTGTGTACATAAAAAAAATCAAACGAAATTGAAAATATTTTTCTAAAGTGCACATTTAAATAAAATAAAGGTAAATTACTATAACCATCTCATTTCCAATTTCCTTTGCATTCCCATTTCTTTAATTAGAGCCTAACTAAACTAATTACTGTTTCATACCCATCTGGCCTAAACTTAATGTAATGTTACATTACCTCCCCAAAAAGAAAATCCTCTTCCCTCACACATTTGAACTATGAGATTTTAGTTGTTTTATTAAACCAATATATTAAATTATATTGGTTTGGCCAGTAGAAAGTGCCTTAGACTGAGCGACTTTGTAATTGGAGATCAGCTGTTCAGAATTTCAATTTTTATTCATTCTCCAAACAATTTCACATTTTCCGATATAGAAAAATACCATTTCACCTCTGAATATACACACACACAGGATAGAAGCGCTTGGAGACACGCTTTAACTGTGATAACACGTATGGCAGTCATATATATAAAAGATACTGAATTGAAGCGCCTCGTACACACGCTTTAAATTTGATAGACACGTATGGCAGTCAAGCAAGTTTTGAATGAACAACTTCTTAAATTGTTTTTTGTATTTCATGATGCACTGTTTTGTGCACTTCCAGAATAACCAGGAGTTAAGGGAGATGGAGGAGTAAGCCTTGTACAGTTTGGGACACAGTGAACATTAATACATGACTAAGACAAAGCAAGATAGAGAGGACAAGGCTCATTGAATGAGGCGGCCAACATACTTGGAATAAACTAAGATCTATGAAAAAGACCAGTTTATCTCGTTGTACGAGACGTTTTAAGACATGTCTTTTTAATAGAAAAAGGCGGAGCGAATCCAAAGGATAGTTTGAGATATTGGTGAAGCTGAGTTATGTGGGCTTGTTAAATGTGGGCATGGAAGAAAGGGAACAGAAGGCTCTGCCTCATTAATTATCAGACCCTTTTTCCACGGCCCCACGAATAAAAAAAGATAAATGAGACGTGCATCACGCAGACCTCATGCATGGGCATCATCTGGCCAACCCACAAGATTAATTTACATTTCCATGGCGTTTGCTCGCATATGAGCCAGAAAAGGAATGAGGAAACTCTACTGGGTGGAAGTCAACTTCACGAGGGAGTGACAGGTGTGTGGGTTGGACGTTGTCAAAAGGCATATGCTATGAAAATGTCAAAGTTGGCTTCCAACCACTTCAATTGATAATGACAATCATGCTTGGGATGTGTGCAAAAGCTAAACTTGTCTACTTTAGTAGAGGAAAGTAGAGGAGAAGGGAACTACACTTTTTATGTTTATTATTATATTGAGAGGTGTAATTAGAGTGAGAAGTGTGACTTATATTGGTAGTAGGGAGAAGTATCTAATGTTTAGTATTGAAACTATAAAAAATAATATATAAATATATAAAATTTATTACACTCTCTAAAGTAAAATAAAATATCTACTGCAATAAATGAATGGTAACATATGAAAAAGTAAAATGATGGCTCCTCTATTGGCAATAGTTTCCGTAATGCATTGTCTAATGGTAGTGACACTTTGTTTGCTTCTTCTAGTGTGAAGGTTAAAAATGAGTTTCAAAATGCTCCTCCCTCCCTCTTTGGTGGGATGGGTTTTAGGTGGTTCCCTACACTTTTGTTGATGTCCATTTTGAAGACCCTCTATTTGCTCCTCTTATGGATTTGAATGCTTGTTTGGTGCTAGTGAGTCTTCTATAGTGGATGTTGTGGGTGTTAAGCCTTTGAATGCTAATGCTAAATCAATAGCCCTATATTCTCTACCTCTCCTATGGTGGTTTTGGGAGAGGGAATCTTAGATAATGAGAATTATTTCTCTAAAAAATGGAGTGATTTGCAAATTCGAAAAGTTGTGGCCTCAACTCCAAGCTCTGAATAGGTGGATAGTAGATTTGTGGCATACCCTCATAGTTGGGAAAATTGAAATCTAACCTTGCACAAGGGGCTTCTTTTTGGTTGTTCTTTATTTAGTTTATGATTAGGATGCTATGGTGGAGGAACTTTCCTAATTTTAGTGGCTTCTTTTTGGTTGTTCTTTATTTAGTTTATGATTAGGATGTTATGGTGGAGGAACTTTCCTAATTTTAGGGTCATCATCTCCTCTTCCTAATGCCTTGGTACCGCACCTTTAACATTGTTAAGTTGAATACTTCACCTCTAGGCTAGTTTGGATCCATCTCACAAACTTCCCTCTCAACTTTTGGTGGGATTGATGCTATGAGGCTATTGGTAGTTATGTGGACCATTTTACTAAAGTGTATTTCATCTCTTCTCATTTCTCTCATACTACCTTTGCTCATGTTTTAATGCACTTAAATTATCCATATCCCTTCCTATGGATATTTTTTATTAGGTGGTGGATTAGTGTTAGAGCTAGATTCTAGACTATGAAGGCATCTCATTTTGATGCTACATACATTTCACTATAAGACATTTGGCATTAGAATGCTCATGCAACAAGGTCTCAAGATCTCCATTTGGTGAAAAAATCTTTATCTAAGAACCTTATTATGGATATTATAGTTGACATTTTTTCTTTAGATTATCCTACATATGAGGATGGTGTTAGGATGCAACCCATTGAGCCTACTTTTGTGGCTCCATCTCCTTGTCAAACATTGGTTGCTTCCCCTTTGCATCACAACACTCTTGGTGGATGATATTGGTGATATTTTTTTGGCTCTTGTACTAACCCCCTATTGGCAAGAAAGAGCAACAGTTCAGACATCGCTAAGAAAATCCTATCACATCTTGTTGCAAAGAGCTTATGAACCATATGATTGAAAAGATACCATTTAGGGTAGGAATAGGATAGATGAGTAACGTCCCATCCTGTACATATATGTATAGGGAAAGATATGAATAATAGTAGGAGAGAGATGAAAGAAGGAAGATATATGTAAATGTATATGTAATAAATATGTATAAGAATGTATGTATGAAAGAATATATGTAAGAAGTAGAGAAAGATGTATAGAGTATAGGGGAAACCATATGAATGTACTCCATTGATATGATTAATATAATTATTTGACATTTTGTGAATATATAATTGGTTAACTAATCCTCTATCTGAATCAAACCATTACTTCCTTTATATGACTAAGTTGGGGTATAAACTACAACACTCATAAAGTACCTTAGGGCTCATAACTCCAGTCTATGTTTCCCCAATTTTCTTGCTAACATTGGTTCTATTGTAGGGACCCTAGCTAGGTGATATAAAGGAAAGTAATACTGAAAAAAATAATTTTAAATTGGACACAAGAAAATAAAAGAAAATTAAGGAAGATATGAAAGCCTACAAAATTATCCTCTTGGCACTTACCCTGTGAGAGGGGGTTAATCACCAAGAGGATGGGGGATGGAAAGGGGAGATTCCAAAAGGGATCCTTAAAGAGATGTGACTAATAAGAAAAGATATCAAATAACTACCATAGGAAATAATAAGAGGACTAATGTAATCCCAAACCAATCACACCCATGGAAAAACAAGATATGACAACCATAAGAAAGATTAGAGAACAAATTGAATTAATAAGAAAAGTGAAAATGGCAAGACCAAATGGAGAAGAAAGAAGAAAAAAATAGATTATTGAAAGAGAAGAAAGACATTGCAAACAAATGTAAATTGCAGAGGAAAAGAGAATTGAGTGTGCCAATGAGGGTACTGTTGAGCATGCCAAAGTGGGCGCTACCAAGGGAAAAGAAAAAGAGAATAGAGAAGAAGAATGGAAAACCCTAGATAAATTAGATTTATGTTGGGAAAACAATGACAAATTATAACCAATTTAAAGAGGAACATTAATGATTATGGAGAATCTAGAAGATTGCTATTATGACCCTAAAATACACAATAGCACAACATGCAATTAATGCCTAAAATAGGGCCGGATTTTAGTGTATTTGAGTCCATCAATTTGACTCATCTCACGGCGCAAAAGTTGGCAAAAAATGGTTTCATCTTTTCGGCCCTAGTTTTTGCGTCGGATTTATAGCCTACTTTAGTGTTGGATTTTGCACCGAAAAAGTGGTGCCAGTAATAGCATCTCCTTTAGTGCCTGAAATAGCACTAGGAAATAATGTCAAAAATAGTGCCTAAATTAGCGCCCAATTTGACTTCCAGTTTTTCTTTCGGTTTTGCTTCCAGGTTTGTTTTTGGTTTGCTTTCAGTTTTGCTTCCAATTTTGCTTCTAGTTTTGGTTCCAATTTTTCTTCTAGTTTTGCTTCCAGGTTTGCTTCTAGTTTTTCTTCCAGTTTTGTTTCTGGTTTTGCTTCCAGCTTTGCTTCTGGTTGTGCTTCCAATTTTTCTGAACTCCAGTTTTGCTTCCAATTTTGCTTCTAGTTTTTCTTCCAAGTTTGCTTCCGATTTTGCTTCCGATTTTGCTTCCAGTTTTGCTTCTAATTTTGCTTCTAGTTTTTCTTCCAGGATTGCTTCCGGTTTTGCTTCCAGTTTTGCTTCCAATTTTGCTTCTAGTTTTGCTTCTAGTTTTTCTTCCTGGTTTACTTCTAGTTTATCTTCTGGTTTTTCTTCCAGTTTTGCTTCCTAGTTTTGCTTCTAGGTTTGCTTCTAGTTTTGCTTCTAGTTTTTCTTCTAGGTTTGCTTCTAGTTTTGCTTCCAAATTTGTTTCCCATTTTGCTTCCAGGTTTTCTTCCGATTTTACTTCCAATTTTACTTCCATTTTTTCTTCCAATTTTGCTTCTAGTTTTGCTTTCGATTTTGCTTCCAAGTTTGCTTCCAGTTTTGCTTCCAATTTTTCTTTCAAGATTGCTTTTGGTTTGCTTCTCATTTAGCTTCCATTGTTGCTTCCTTTTTTGCTTCTAAAAATGCTTCTTGTTTTGCTTCCTTTTTTGCTTTTAAAAATGCTTCTTGTTTTGCTTCTTTTTTTGCTTCTAAAAATACTTCTTGTTTTGCTTCCAGTTTTGCTTCCATTTTTGCTTCCATTTTTGCTTCTAGGTTTGTTTTTGGTTTTGCTACCAATTTTGCTTCCAAGATTGCTTCTAGTTTGGCTTCCATTGTTGTTTCTTTTTTGCTTCTAAAAATGCTTCTTATTTTGCTTCCATTTATTAATTTAATATTTTTTATTTCAATTTAATTAGTTAAATATATGATGCCTCTTAAATAACTCATATGATTAAATAACAAGATAATTATTATAACATGATCATCATCTATAATTAAAACAAGTGAGTCAAATATCTACAATTTAATTAAATTTGACATCGTCCATCCTAAGCAGTAAATTAAAATCATCATACCTAATAAATATCCATCCAAAAATCAACCACTTTTAATATATATAAATTGACAAGTCAATACTAATAAGATCATCATCATATATAACTAAAACAAGTGAAAGTCAAATATGCTAGTAGATCAATAACATGTCAAAATGATACATGTACAAATGATATAAATAAAAAAATAAATTATTTAACTCAAAATTGATAAAAGTCAAGATGATACATGTCCAAATGATATAAGTGAAAATGATACATTCCAATATGATACAACTCAATAATATGGTATTGTAGGACTTGAAAATGATACATACATGATAGTAATCATAAAAAGATGCATCATAACAATATATCAACAATGATCCATGATGTAGTCTATATGATCATGAATGACACTAGGCACTACCAACAATTGCCTCATCATCATCACCACCATCATGATCATGATCATCATAATGATATATCAACAATGATCCATGATGTAATCTATATGATCATGAATGTCACTAGGTACTACCAAAAATTGCCTCATCATCATCATCGTTGTCATCATTGTCATCATCGTCATCATCGTCGTCATCGTCGTCGTCATCATCATCATCAATGTCATCGTCCTTGGTGTCTTCCATATCCATGTCATCATCATCCTCTACCATGTGATTTGTACAAACAAAACCAATATTTTTTGGATCTATATCATGATGAGGATCATCTTTATCTTCTGGAAGACCCGTGTTCTGCAAAAAAAAAATCATTTAAAATGAAAAGTTATTATTTATTTCAAGCAATAATTTATTTTTTGTTATATATCTAATATTACAATATATGAGATGAAACCATAATCATATTACATCATATCAAAGTGCACATACCATAATAAAATTTCAAAAAATTTATAGCTAATATGTCATTCCAATGATGTAAAACATGCAAAAATTCTAATAAACGTTAGTAAAGATCATAAAAAAATTTATTATACAATTTAACTATCAACTATAAATTCTATTACATAACCTTAAGTGCCAACCCTCTACAAAAGAATGAGACTGCAAGAAGATTGGCTACAGGGGGCATTGGTATAGGAGATGGACATGGCTCTTCCAAGCCATCCACTGAGATGTTTTCATACAAAAATGTGGATGATATCCCTGTTTCTAGAGAGGTTATGATTCAGGTTGATACGAAAAATGATGTTGTTCTGGTACCCATATATGGCATCATGGCTCCACTTCATGTAGCCACCATCAAGAGTGTTACAAGCCAACAAGATGGAGGGAATTCTTATATAAGGATAATTTTCAATGTTCCAGGTACCAGCTTTAATGCCAACTACATGCCAACATTAAAATTCCCTAGCAGTATTTATGTTAAGGAAATTTCCTTTAGATCCAAGGATTCAAAGTACACCAACCATGTGGTAAAAATGATTAAATCCCACAAATAATTTGTAGCATTGAAAGAGTTTGAAAAGGTAGAGAGAGCTACATTGGTGACTCAGGAGAAACTTCAGCTTAAAAAAAAAAGGCAATTAGGCTAGCAGACTTGTGGATCAGGCCAACATTTGGTGGAAGAGGAAGAAAAATGATTGGAACTCTAGAGGCCCACCATAATGGATTTTGGTATTCAACCATGAGAGAAGAAGAGAGAGATGATATCATGTATCAAAACATTAAGCATGCATTCTTCCAACCAACAGAGAAGGAGATGATTACTTTGCTTCATTTTCATTTGCATAACCATATCATGGTGTGGGAACCAAGAAGACAAAGGATGTCCAATTTTATGTGGAGGTAATGAATGTGGTAAAAAATTTAGGAGAGGCAAGAAGGTTAATGTATGATCCTAATGAAATTGAGGAAGAATAGCAAGAGAGGGGAAGGAAAAATAAAATCAATGCAGAGTTTCAAGGATTTTTCAAGCGAGTAAGACAGCTATGGGAGCAGCCTCATCTAAAATATTTTGAACTGGAGTTTGATATACCATTTAGAGAGCTTGGTTTTCATGGAGTTCCTTTCAAAGCCTCCACTTTTATTGTTCCTACAGTAAACTATTTGGTAGAGTTGGTGGAATTACCTTTCTTAGTAATCACTATTAGTGAGATTGAGATTGTTAATCAATTAGGCACTAATTTCCTGTAGCAATGAAAGAGTCTGAAAATGCAGAGAGAACTACACTGGTGACTCAAGAGAAACTTTAGCTTTCAAAAACAAAGGCAATTAGGCTGGAAGACTTGTGGATCAGGCCAACATTTGGTGGAAGAGGAAGAAAGATGACTGGAACTCTGGAGGCCCACCATAATGGATTTCGGTATTCAACCATGAGAGCAGAAGAGAGAGCCGATATCATGTATCAAAACATTAAGCATGCATTCTTCCAGCTAGTGGAGAAGGAGATGATTACTTTGCTTAATTTTCATTTGCATAACCATATCATGGCATGTGAACCAAGAAGAGCAAGGATGTCCAATTTTATGTGGAGATAATGGATGTGGTCCAAAATTTAGGAGGGGCAAGAAGGTTAATGTATGATCCTGATGAAATTGAGGAAGAACAACAAGAGAGGGATAGGAAAAGTAAAATCAATGCATAGTTTCAAGGATTTGTTAAATGAATAAGAGAGCTATGGGAGAAACCTCATCTAAAATATTTTGAACTAGAATTTGATATACCATTTAGAGAGCTTGATTTCATGGAGTTCCTTTCAAAGCCTCTGCTTTTATTGCTCCTACAGTAAACTATTTGGTAGAGTTGGTGGAATTACCTTTCTTAGTAATCACTATTTGTGAGATTGAGATTGTTAATCAATTAGGCGCTAATTTCCTATAGCAATGAAAGAGTCTGAAAAGGCAGAGAGATCTACATTGGTGACTCAAGAGAAACTTCAGCTTTCAAAAACAAAGGCAATTAGGTTGGCAAACTTGCAAATTAGGCTAGCATTTGGTGGAAGAGGAAGAAAGATGACTGGAACTCTGGAGGCCCACCATAATGGATTTCAGTATTCAACCATGAGAGCAAAAGAGAGAGCTGATATCATGTATCAAAACATTCAGCATGCATTCTTCCAACCAATAAAGAAGGAGATGATTACTTTGCTTCATTTTCATTTGCATAACCATATCATGGTGTGGGAACCAAGAAGAGAAAGGATGTCCAGTTTTAATGGATGTGGTCCAAACTTTAGGAGGGGAAAGAAGGTCAATTTATGATCTTGATGAAATTGAGGAAGAACAACAAGAGAGGGGCAGGAAAAATAATATCAATGTAGAGTTTCAAGGATTTGTCAAGTGAGTAAGAGAGCTATGGGAGTATCCTCATCTAAAATATTTTGAACTAGAGTTTGATGTACCATTTAGAGAGCTTGGTTTTCATGGAGTTCCTTTCAAAGCCTTTGCTTTTATTGTTCCTATGGTAAAGTGTTTGGTAGAGTTGGTGGAATTACCTTTCTTAGTAATCACTATTAGTGAGATTGACCTTGAGAGAGTAGGACTTGGGAAAAAGGAATTTGATATGGAAATTGTTTTCAAAGAATTCAAGTGAGATGTACTCTGCATTGATGTCATTCCTCAATCTTCACTTGATGGCATCAAGGAATGAATGAACTCCATGGATATAAAATATTATGAAAGTAGAATGAACTTGAACTAGCAACCAATTTTGAAGACTATTACTGATGATCCAGATAAATTTATTGAAGATGGTGGTTGGGAATTTTTGAATATGGAAGCTAGTGATTCTGATTCTAATAATTCAAAAGAGTTAGATCAAGGATATGAACCCTCTGATGTAGAAGAGGAGTTAGAATCAGATGAGGAAGGTTCAAAAGATGAATCTCTTGTGGAGTCAAATGAGGATGATGAAGAAGAAGAAGATTATGAAGGGGAGTAAGGTAAAACATGGGATGAATTAGAAGCCAAAGCTAGAAATGCAGATAAGGAAAAAGGAGACAAGTCTGACAATGAAGAGGAAAGGTGGTGACGAAAAGTAAGAGCTACAGGGAAGTCTAGGGCACTTGATATTAAAGATTCAAGAGGAATGCCTTCCAAGAGGCATAAATTCAAATGAATTGAGTTCATCTACATCCTTCTACTATTTATTCATGCACAAAAATGGTTCATTTGTTTATGCAAATGATGCATATATGTTAACTTGATTAGTGCTGTTACTTTGGTAGTTTGACTTCTATGACAACCAACCATTAGGCCATTGTGTGTGAGACCACGTTTGTGTTTTTAGTTAGCTTTTTCGAATAGCTCTACTTGGTGTTAAGGACATTCCATTTATCTTTTGAATGTTAAGAAGTATAGTATTACACACTTCTCTATGTTGATCAGATCAGGTTGCAGGTTTTTTACTGCTGATTTCTTTATTTATGGAGTTTTTTTAACTTGGAAGATAGGAATTTATATTTCCTTTTTTTAAATTAGATGGAAAAATTAAGTGGATGGTTAGCTATGCCAAGTGATGTAGACTACAAGGATGTGTTAGATCTATAGGATTCCTACCAAGATGCATCAAAACATTCTTACATGTTAAAAGAATGGTAGCATCATGAGGAAGGATGGAAAAGATGCATGTGGATCACTTAGTAGAATGGCAACATGAGTTCAAGGAAGCACTCCTTGAGATACCATGTTTGAGAGAAAAGAAGATAAATCAAATCAACATGGGACTAAGTTACTCAAATGATACAACTCATAACTTAAATGAGGACACTTAAGAGATATTAAAAGACCATGGTCATTAATTAAAAGATTTGATGAAAATAAGGCATGAATTTCACCCACTACCCTTTAAGGAAAACAATATTTTTTTCCTCAACATGAAATAATGGGACAATTGAGTGGGATCTAGGGCCAACAGAGAAGCACTTTAGAACTCATCCTATGCATCAATAAACAACTCAACACAAGAAATGAAAATTGACATATTAACACAACAATATCCAACTAAGTTATTGAAAGTCAACTATTGATACTCATTCTCCATCCAGATTACAAAATTGGACCACTTTTTGCTTTGGATGCGGCCATATTTCTCCTCTTGTCAAAACATGGCATGTGGACTAGTTAAACTAATTAATATGCAATCATTTACTTTTTCCGAGGAAATTAAAAAAAATATCATTTAACATATTAAATATACTTACAAATGTACAGATCAAAGCCAAACCTTTTTGGCCATTGTGATGCATGGCACGAAGTTTTTGAAGCCTAGCCTTGGAGACCTTGTCCTGAAACATATACTAATGCAATTTAACTATGGACAAATAAAATTTAAATTTTTTTTAATAAATTTCATATAATCTTATGAGAAAATTCAAATATGCATACTCTCCTCACTACTTCCTCTGTGCATCAGACTTCTCATATGCTTTTACAAGCTCTTTCCATACTTTGACACTTAGATCAATTGGCCTTGTTTTGAGCCTTAGCTCGGGAGGGAGTTTTTGTATCTTCTTTGTTTGGTTGCACCAAAATCTCTTGAAATTTTGAGACATTCATAGCTTTACCTTCTTCACAGACCAACCTATGCCAAATTCAATCTCCATGTCATTGATAACTGCTTTTTGCAGGTGTATGGGTATCCTTAAGAATGGAAAATGTAGATGGTCTTTGAACCGTTGAAGGCATGATTCCTTCAAGCTATTCACAAACGCTTTTCCAACATCTATCATTTGGACTTCCACTAAAACCACACATCGTATTCTATCTTGGTATCGTAGCTACCAATGCAAGATTGAACACATGGCATGGTGGAAGAAATTTGTGTCCCAGGAGTGGCTAGGATAGTGGAAGCCTCTACTCCCTATTCTACATTCCTATAGTTTATTGTTATTGATTTCCTCCTAGATCTTTTGCTCAATCCAGGACTGCTTGGAGAATCAATTGATTCCCTTTGACATGGTTGATTTGGTTGCAATGATTGAGGGACTTCAGTAGATCAATTTTCTATGTATCTAGAAAGCATTGTCTATCACACATCCAATTTGTTCACTGCCTCTTCCCCCAATATGGAAGCCAATGCCTCTTTATCTTTGCCAGTCACATGTCCCTATATATATAAAATAAATTTCTTCTTTTAAATTTAAAAATAAAAAACTAAAAACTAAAAATGAAAGAAACAATGGAAACATTTACAAATCTATAAATTGATAATGAATTACATCATTGTGGCTAGAGTCTACTCCCTTTGTTCTCTTCCCTCTATTGCTTGAAATTTTGAGGTGACCTAGGGAGAATTATTTTTCGTCCACTCTGTGGTATGAAAGTTTTACCTTTAATGAATCTCTTTCTAGATTTAAATGCCTATGAATCAATTTCTTGTGCACCTGTATAGAATATAAATAAATTTGAAAGGATATAAATATATGCAAAATGAAACAAATGTATTGTAAAAAAATTAATGCTTGTGCACCTATATAGAATGGTAATCTTTGGGGGATGAAAAGGGCATAGAGTGTGGTTTTATTGAGAGTTAAGACATATAGGTCCCATGCTTGAGTCATATCCACTTATTAGAAGGAAAATGAATGTGTGCACACAATCAATTCAAAACCACAAGCTCATTGTTTTGTAAAATAATAAGTGAAAAATAGTAATAGCTAATTTAAGCCTGAAGGTCTCACAAATTTGAGGAAACAATCTATTATTCATGTTTCATCTCAAAATCCCTATCTCCTCGTATTGTCTTGACCAACCTCTATTCTCACGAGACCTGGCTATAGTGGGGCAGATGCAGTTTAATGACTTGTCTTGAAAGAACTCAACTACATTTTTAGGAAGGAAGCGAGAAAGCTGTCTTCAAAGAAAGGTATGGAAGGAAGTTCCTAGAAATCGAACCAGAAACTGAAAGCTTGGGATGGGAATGATAAGCGAACCGAGGAATTGGAGTTTCAAAAACATGTTCACTGTTCATGGATGCGGAGGAAATAATGCAATGTCTACAATTTTACCCTCCTCCTTTGCACCCACATGAGACTTGAACGATTCACGTGTAAAAAAATAATATTCACAAGCCTTTCTTCACAATCCTCTCCATTTAATCCAAACAAAAATATTTGTGGGAACAAAAAAAACAAGTTGTAACCTTACCTATGGTGTCGCAAACTAAATCAAATTTTTGATCTACTTGCTTGTAGCCCTCCTTCGTGTCCTTTTCCCCTTTTTTCTCCTCTCTTCCTTCATGTGGCACTTTTCTCCTATCATCTCTTCCTTGATGCGGGAAGTTTTATTTTTTATTTTTTTTGATTCAGTAGTCAGTGCTATAGTCAAGTAGTTTTAACACCAACTTTAGAGACACCTTTCAGCCCTAAATGTAATCTAGTTTGGGTGCAAAATGTGGTGCAAAGTGCACCTAATTTAGCACCTAGTAGTGCAAAATGATGTATTTTGCTTGGAAGTTGAGAAATAAATTGATCCTAAATTGACTTCATCTTCATATGTTCCAAGAGATCAATCATGGTTCCCTATTTTATCTATTCCTTATCCCATGTCAATTTTGTGGGTGCAAAACTAATAGAGGTTAGATTTGTGAACTTAGAAACGACCCCTATACAACTAGATGAGTCATCAAAAGTGTGAAATATATGTCAAGTATATGTCTAAAGTGAGGTTTTGTGTTGGATAGCATATTCATTGAAATGATATAATTGGTGTACTAAACATTATTTACTATGTTGTGTATTATTGGGGTGAGACAAGGCCATGGCAACAGATTGTGTTATATCAAATGAGGACACAACGGATGAAGCAAGACATCAGGTACTCAAATTTTGACTTAACTTAGGAAAAATTGATTTGATGGCATTTTGGGATACACCCATCTTTTTTCACAATATTATTGAAATTTATAATGTATTATCCAATCTTGACATAAATCAATGCATGTTGTTGATTATTTTAGATGGAGATTGGAGCAAATGGAGAGCTTGAGCATTCAACTAGCAAAAGAAGAGGATATGTACATGGACATGGACCTAAAAATGTTAAATCACGTAGACGATAGTGGGTGGAAGAGGATATGACAATGGATCTTGTAGAAACAACAAATGATTGCATTGAACAAGAGGTTGGTCAGAACTATAGTATATGGGATGAATACTTTGAGAAAATATATGACTAAAGTGAGGCTTTGTACTGGATAGTGTAAACAATGATTTTGGCACCCTAATGCTCTCTAACTCTTCTAGGGTTTTCACCTAAAAGGAGAGAGATGGGCCAAAATGCTAATGTCTACACTCAAGACTAATGAAATGAGGGATGAAATGTGTCTAAATGTAATGTCCTAAGTGTAATAAATTGAAAAGAAAGATGACTCATTGATGCTAACCTTAAGAAATGCAAAGTGTTGGAAAACATACTGTGATATGGAAACATGAACTAAATGACCTAGAAATTCTAATAAAACCAAATAGAAAGTTGTAAGACAAAAGGTGTGCACCTGGAAGTGTGTTGCAGACTTGAAGCAACTCTGAAATTCTAGAAATTTTGATTTTTAAGCCTGGCGGGACACTTAGGCCAGTCTGGGCGACTTAGTCCACTTTCAATTTTTTTTTGGAAAACTGCACCAGAGTCCGTTTCGGCAAAATGGGTATCAAAATCTACAAAAATTTCTAAAAAAAAAGTATAGTGGGACTAAGCCACCACTAGTGGCAACTTAGTCCACTTTTGAATTTCTAAAAAATTGGAAGTGGGAATGGATACCCTAGGTCTGCACTTTGGTTTCTCATAGGTGTCTACTTTTGAAACTCTAATTTTCAGGCCTAAAGGTGACTTTTTGTTGATATTTTTTCTAGGTCAACAAAGAGAGGTCTTCATCAAGTCTTCAAACAAATCTTCAATGATCTTCAAACCCTTAAAGTTCCTAAATTTGCAAACACACACAAAGAGAGGAGAAAATGTTGATTGTTAGGGCATGGGGGTTTGCCTTGGTCAAACCCATTTTTAGGTAATTAAACCAAAATGATGAAAGAATGGAATGGAACATGCAATAATGGAGCTGATTACCTTGCCATGATGTTTGATCTTGAATTTCTGCAACAAAACATGAATAATCTACCCTTGAATGTCCTTGGAAGCTATCTTGATGATTTGGAATGATAAAACCCTAGCTTGCTTGAATTGAGAACATGATGAATGATGAATTATGACTTCAGATGAGTTAGGGGACTAGAAGGAGATGTTAGGAGATGTAAAATGAGGAGAAGAAAACGTATTTATACACTCATGTGCCTTAGTAACTCGATGATACCTCATCATAGGCCGACACAAGGTCTTAAAGAATAAAAACTCGAAAGAAATTTGAATTAATTTTGATTTTTGTGCCACATGGGACTAAGTAACCCCTATGGGCGACTTGGTCCACCTGGGCAATTTTGAGTGGATGTTGGATATTAAGATGTATTAAATGTTGTTTATCAGGTTCTTCTTCAACAAGACACTTAATTAAGGCCTATAAGTGCATAAAGGGGTCATTCAAAGCATAGAAAAGGTGTAATAACAAACCTAGGAAAGTGTGAAAGTTTGTTACAAGACTTTACAACACTTTGGAATAGGTCTTGGTAAGGTTATTTAGGTGAATTATAACATTATGGTCCTAGAAAAGTGTGAAGATGTGTTACAAAACCTTACAACACTCTTGCAAGACATCAATAAATGTATTTTATTCAACTTTCAAGGGCCCAAGACCTAGTGTGGATGTGAAAAACACCTCACAACACTAAATCAAGGCCTTATTAAGTCTGATTTATCATCAATTATTCCCATATCAAGCAAAGTATACACTTTTTGGCAACACATATAGCATATTTGTTGAAATGATATAATTGGTGTACTAATATTTACTATGTTGTGTATTATAGGGGTGAGATGAGGCCATGGCAACAAATTGTTCCATATCAAATGAGGACTAAACGGATGAAGCGGGACATCCAAACTCAAATTTTGATTTAACTTAGGAAAAAATGATCTGATGGCATTTTGTGATACATCCATCTTTTTTCATAGTATTATTGAAATTTATAATGTATTATCCAATCTTGACATAAATTAGTGCATGTTGTTGATTATTTTAGATGGAGATTGGAGCAAATGTAGAGCCTGAGTGTTCAACTAGCGAAAGAAGAAGATATGTACGTGGACATGGACCTAAAAATGTTAAATCACGTAGATGATAGTGGGTGGAAGAGGATATGGAAATTCATCTTGCAGACACAACAAATGATTGCACTGAACAAGAGGTTAGTCAAGACTATAGTACATGGGATGAATACTTTGAGAAAATTATTGTTTGTGGATGTTCTATATGTCATGGAAAGAAACAATTCAAATGAGAAATTGTACAAATACATTACATATATGATGAGCTTTTAGTCGGTAGTATGCCTCCTACAATCGATTCAAATCAAATAGGAATCGTTTTATATTATTTAAATAACTACTTTTTTTCTTAATGGATACTTGCAGGATAAAGTTCTTGGTTTAAAGTTTCTTGTATCACCGAATTCCATCCTAGAGGGAAATGATCATTTATCAGATGATACATCTAACAAAAATATGTGCCAATATACCAGCTTGAAAGATGAGGAATTGATGAAAACAAGTCACAAAACAAGAACCGGTTTAAAGATGCATAATTTGCTTAAAAATAGGGGGAAGGTGGGCTACATACCCTATGAGAATGAATGTGACGGAGATGATGACTTGCCCCTAAGTTTGAGATCAATTTATAAAGAGACATTTGATCGTTGACTATATTGTGCTTGGCCTAGTGATCAACAACTACCTAGAGTGTATGAGGTGTTTCAATTTTAGGGATACAACTACTTGATGCGACCCTCCAATATTCATGGAGCAAATATAGGCCTTTTTATTGTCCAAAATGTACATGTGGGATCTAAACATAGAAACAATTCAAAACAAACCACTAGGAGATTAATGCCATATTATGGTCCATCATATTATAGTGGTGAATGGAGAAGGCCAACAAATTATAAGCCTAACATTTCAACATATGATCTAAATTCGAATATGTATACACATCATCTCCAATTGGAAAGTGGAAAAGAAATTAATAGAGGTCATCTTATGTATATCGATGGACATGCATACACACACAAATATTGCAGGATTTATAAATAGTAGTAAGGGAAGGGACCCTAATGTAAGACCGAATTGTCAATTTGTTGATGTTATAAATGATAAAGATGTTGATATGGAAAGAATGGTTGATAGATTGATAATGGTTGAGGCTATTATGGACCTTACCATTGGGGATGAGTTATTGATTGATTACCCCTTCTTAAAATGCACTCCTGTGTGAAAGAAAAGGGAAGAACAAGGTCTCCCTAAGGATGTTCTTAAGGGTAGAAAACAAAAGAATAATAAATGAGTGTGGACTGATGTTTTATAAACTATGTTGTCAAAATTGTGTTTTATTTAAATTATTGTATAAAAAAGGTAATCTATAAAATAATGTTCCATTATTCAATTGATGTATACATGTTCATACAATTTATATTTATATTTTTTAAGCCATATTGATTATATTTCTTTGAAATTGATACATTTATGGTTTATCCAATTGTTGGAAAATATTAAATAATGCTTGCATTTGTTGATAGGTAGAAGATGTTGATGAAACACATACTAATACCCATGATCCAACTAGGTTATTAAGATTTGGACGGGATGATCCAAACAATCCTTTAAACAATACCAGGGTGAAAAAAGCAAGTTTTAAGAGATTACTACTAGCTGAGAAATTTGAAGAGCTGATGAGATCCACATACACTGATGACATGCCACCTAGCCTTAATGATGATGATCATGATAGTGAAAATGTAGTGCATGTTGAAGGATTGAATGAAATGCTTATAGGTTTCTTTGGGGATGGAAAAAATGATGAAAATAATGATCATATGGTTGACAATAATGATGATAGCAGGGGTAATTACCACCAATGTAATGTTGATGATAACAACCGAAAGACTCCATCAAGCAAGCAGCGAAGAAACCCGTGTTCAAATTGGGTGCAAGTAGAACCTCAAAACTAGCATGCACATTAATATTATTAGAAATAAAGTCACTATTTGGTTGGTTAGACAAAGGATTCACTGCCCTACTGAAGTGAGTTGAAATCTATTTCTTACTTAGCATTGTCAATTGGTGTACACAATTTGTAAACATTCATCGACTTTGTTTATATTTCTTTAAGGGGATTTTAAACCCATATATTGTATATAAAAAATCCTAGTATAGATTGACATATCAAACATGATCATAAGTCAAACATTCAATTGATTTAATCTCTAGAAATCTTGCATGGCACTAAAAACTAAAATATCTGTTGAAGAGAATGTGTTGCCATCAACTTGCAGAGATGTGCGTCTATTGTTGGTTGAGTTGGGGATTGAATAAAAGAAAATTAATTCGTGTAAAAATGATTGCATTTTATAAAGAGATGAATATCAAAACAAGGTAGAATTCCATGTATGCAAAGAGAAGAGATATCGTACAAATGTACAAGGTCCTACAGTTCCAAAGAAGGTTTTATGTCACATGCCAATTATACCTAGAATTCAACTAATGTTTCATTGCAAGTCACTTACACAATTGATGGACTAGCATGCAAAGAATAGGAGTAAAGATGGACTCATGTGAATTCTAGCTGACTCTAAAGCAATGAAACACATAGAGGAAAAATGGACAAGAAAATTCAAAGATGAACCTCATAGTATCAGGTTTGGTCTTGCAATTGATGGAGTGTGCCCATTATCTTACCTGAGCTCAAATTATAGTGTTTAGCTAGTTGGATTGATAATATACAATATTCCCCCATGGATGAGTGCTAGAAAGGAGCACCTTATGCTGACTCTCATTGTTCCAGGAAAACATCAAGTTAAAAACATGGATGTTTATCTTGCGCCTTTTATTGATGAGATGCAACTACTATGGAAAGGCATAAGAATGTATGGTATATCACGTCCTCCATCAAATAGGTCCTTCATGTTGTATGGTGTGCTATGTTGGACTATTCATGATTTCCCAGGACTTGGTGTTTGTTCTGGTAAGATAAAATATTTACGTATTTACACTCATAATTTTTTTTCATCCCAACTTTCATACTTAGTTTTATACTATTTTTTTGATGTTATTAACATTACTTATTGAATTTTAGGGCTTCAAACAAAGGGAATATTTTCATGTCCAAGATGTGTAGAAAAATTTCAAGGGCAGTATTCTAAAGATCTACATAAATTTATTTACGCAAACAATAGGGTTTTTCTACCACTAGATCATAAGTTTAGAAATCGCCTGAAGAATCAATTTGATGGAAAAGTTGAAAATAGAGGCCCTCCCATGATTATGGGTCTAGGTGATTGGCTTAAGAATTACAAAGATGCTGAATTGAAATATTGGGAGGATTTTTTGATCAGGGTGATTCAATTGAAGAACCAAAACAAGTTGTAGTTAATATTCCAGAAGGAATGAAAAGGAAATCCATATTTTATGAGCTCCCTTACTAGAAGGATCTATTAATATCTCACCAATTAGATCCTATGCACATCTTCAAAATTTTCCTCGATTCTATATTTCAACATATATCAGGCAAAGAGAAGAACACCTTGTCTTCAAGGAGAGATATTTCTCTTTCGCATACCAAATTTGATAGAAAAATGTGCATGTGTCGAATGTGGAGTGAATTTAATGTCAACACAAACCTTAATGAAATGGTTTACATTCAAAGTTTGAAGCAAGTAAAACTACTCTATTTCGTAATACAATCAAACCTTTCAAATACGTCTCATTGTCTTCTATTTCTAGGGATTTGTTAAACTGTTTGGCCCTCAGATTTCTATGGGCACAATGGTTGTTAAAATGACAACCTAGAAAATGATATTTGATGCTTAATATGCAAGCTAAGATGATTTCTATGTGCAAATGTGTGCAGGAAGGATTAGTGGTATGCTTCTAAATTAAACAAAACGATGGAAAGGATAATGGATACGATGATAGAAAAAGGATGATGTTGATGATAAATGAACAAGTGGAGGTGAGTGAGATGATATGAAACTAAAATGAACTATTCATGACTATGCATATGCTCAAATGCAAGAAAAAATAAAACTAATCTAAAATGCAACTATGATGTAATATGTTAATATAAGATGAGAATGCAACATAAAACATGATATAAAATCTAGTTATAAGACTCCAAGAATGCTCCAAGCTCCTAAGAAAAACCTACATAATGACTTTACTTCAAATGTGGATGATAAATGCAAAGGAAAGGGGGTGTATTTATATGGTTTCTCAAGCATTTTGTGAGGTGGAACCTATCAACGGTCTAGATTCGAAGGAGAAAGAATAGATGGTGGAGATGGAAAGAATCAGGATGTTGTCCCCTTGACCAAATACAACATGCCATGTGTGTGGAGGAATCTATTGACCAATGGGAAACATGCCATTTGGATGGGAGACCCAAGTGTGTGAAATAAAGACCCATGTGCTCCAAATTTTTTGGAAGTGTGGGAGAATAAAGCCATGTGCTTTTTCCAATTGGTGGAAGTGTGTGAGGATAATTCTAATTAACAATTAGGCTTATTTATTTTCATGTGACCGTTGTGAGGTGGCACAAGAAAAAGTAGTAGACATGTGCTCTAATTCTTAATTAGGATTAAGGAAGATTAATTAAATAAACACGTTTAGGATACTTTGTTTATTTAATTATTTAGAAGAATATGATTTTGGAGAATTAATAGAAGAGTGAACAATATAAATAAAGCGAGACTTTATTTATACGTAGTAGAAACATTAATCAAATAGCTTGTATTTAATTAACTGAATATGATGACCGTTTTTAGGTGTATACAAAAACATTTGTGGCCAAACAAGGAAAATGAAACACATGTAGAAGCTCCATGGATTTTGAAAAAAAGAGCTAGAGCAACTAAAAAATGTCATTCATTCAATAAGGACACCTAAAAGCTATGGGTCATCATTGGCTATATCTTTTATAGTTGATGGACATATCACAGGATTTAAAACACACGATTTTCATAATTTTATGAAGGTATTATATATCATCATTTAACATTTACTGGTAACATTGATTAAGTACTAAATATATTTTGATATTTTGTTGTGTGAGAAAAAATTACTAATGAACTTTTCATAATTGTGTTTGATAGCATATCATTCCATTGGAAATTAGGGGGGATTCTTGTCTTACAGTTGACTTAAGGAATGCCATAAGTCGATTGTTAGCATTTACAAGGTATGTGGTTATATGAAATGTTCATGTGTGAGAGAAATAGAGATATTATATTGCATTTTAATTTTATAATAAAGGTTCATACTAATTTACTATTCTTATATTAGGTGGGTGACCTCCAAGGAGATCCACAAATGTGAAGTGCCAAAGTGGAAGAAGGAAATTGCAGAAATTATATGTGTATTTGACAAGGAGCTCCCTACAAGTCCATTTACTTATACATCTAGTCGATGGCATTGAATTGGTGGGTATCGTATCAATGAGGTGGATGCTTTTCTTTGAGAGGTATATGAAAACTCTAAAAAGATATGTTCGAAAAAAGGAACATCTAGAGGGTTGCATGGCTGAAGGGTATGTATTGAATGAAGCATTTTTCTTCCTATGTGCATTCCTTGGTAAGGATTTTGAAGATGGGCCATGCATCTGGGATGAAGAACGAGCATCAGATATTATTGATGGAGAAAAACCACAATCTAATGGTGTTCAAGTAGAAATTAGTAAGTAAATTGATGATCAATGTGGTTGTTTTTCTTGCAATCATTAATTTACTCTGTAATTTATTTGTCAAATTAATAGCATGACATTTGGAGTTTGAAATAAACATGTTGACCTGTAATAGAAGTAGACAAAAGTGAAATACTTGACAAGTTCATTCTGTACCACATTGACTTTATGAACAAATGGATTGATCTGTATGATAAAAAGAGAGAAGTGTTAGAAGCAAGGAAATAGTTTAAGAGATCAAACCCAAGGAATACTCCACTTCCCATGGATTTTCTTAGGGAATGGGGCAAATATTGTACACTAGAATGGGTTACTGAACAAATTCAAAATCAAATAGAAGATGTAGGTATAGATTCAAACATAACAGAAGATGAAATTAGCATGTCTAGAGGATGTGAAAGAAAGGTACAGTTGTAATTTTACAAAATGTTGTTTCCTTACACTTTTGACACTATTAACTATTTTAATATTCGTCATTATATTTTTTTTCACTGAAATAAATGGTCTTTCATAGGTGAGGAAATATCCAGTAATGTGGGCATATGGTCGACATTATCATGTAGAAAGTGTAGATGTAAAGAGATGATCCTTCGATTGTGGCATCATGGTTGACTTCAAGCAATCCAGTCAATCAAGCTCAAAAGATAAGAATATAATTGAAGAGAATCTACAATATGTTGGGAAAATACAAGAAATTATTGAGTTGGATTACTACTCTTTTAAATGTTGTATTTTTAAGTGTAGATGGTATGAAGCATTTGAGAGGACACAAAGACATGATACCCATAGTGGATTTTTTTCTATAGATTCCTCATGTTTTCTACCAGAGGATAAGGAGCCTTATGTTCTACCAATTCATTGTGAGCAAGTATTTCTTTAAATCAAACAAGAAGTGGTAGTGATCATTAATCTATTAATTCATAGTTTATTGTGAATAAATACATGTGTTTATTAATCAATAAAATTGTTATAACATACATCTAAAATATGTATGTCATTCATGTGCAGGTATTTTTTTGTGAAGATATTTTGGACCTGAAATGGATGTTTGTCATACATTATGATCCAAGATTAAGGCATGTATTTGACGAAACATTAGTGGAAACAAAGCAAAACAATGATGGTGAACAAAACGAGAGAGAGGGATTAGAGAACATCGAAGAAATTGACATCCATGATGATGTTGAAGATGGTTATGTTTAGGCACAAAAAGAAAACAATCCAAAGTTAGATGATGTTATGAAGACAACAATATGGATGGTATAGAAAATGATGACCCAAATACATCTGGTAACAATATAGATGGTCTACAGTCAAATTTCAATGATGATGAAGATGATGTAGGTCAAGATGAGGATGATGATAATATTAAATACTTGAAAGAAGGTTATGAACATTTCCAATGATACACTAGATCACATTGTAGTAGACAATAATTTCAATGGTCCCAAGACTTCTAAATTTTCAGAATTATTTACAATCCATGTTTAAAAAAGGATGATTCTAATGGCCTAAAATTTGAAATTCTTTAGTAATATTAATTCAAGTGTTAAACTATAGAACCACCACTCTCCATTTTGGTGGTATATAACTTGTTTATTATAAATATTTTATTAACTATATATTTAGCTCGATATGTATCTCCCAATTTCTTTAAAATAAGTGCTATAATGGTCTCTTCATATAAATTCAACAATATTGAACTAGCATACCTATATTTAGAAAAATATATGTAAAATAAGCCGAGAGATATCCTTCCCAAGACCCTATTGTATTTATATGGTGGAAATTTAATTTAATTTAACTTTAAACTTCATAAAATTTCTGAAAAATAAATCAAAATAAATATTGTATTGGTAGGGCTTACGTTTTTTCTGAGGTGCCTATTTTAAATTTCATGATCAAACTTCATAATGAATTTTTCCTATTTTACATGTTGCCTATTTTACATGTAGCAGACAATAATGTTAATGACCAAGACTTCTAAATTTTCAAAATTATTTGTAATCCATGTTTAAAAAAGGATGATTCTTATGGCCTAAACTTTGAAATGCTTCAGTAATATTAATTCAAGTGTTAAACTATAGAACTGCCACTCTCCATTTTGATGGTATATAACTTGTTTATTAGAAATATTTTATTAACTATAGATTTAGCTTGATATGTATCCCCCAATTTCTTTAAAATAAGTGTTATAATGGTCTCTTCATGTACATTCAACAATATTGAATTAGCCAAATAGAGTCTAATGAGACTCTTATCTTTGTTTCCATTTTTTCTACCTTATTATGACATTCCAATAGGTTTTTATCTAGATACTATAAAATTAAATCTCAAGCATCATATAAATATAAGTAGTGATTACAAAACCATGATCTAAAACCACCAAAAAAAGTGGCACCCAAAAACCTAGTTAGAAAATAAACACCCAAATCCCTAGTTGAGCTCACTAGATAAAAATGGCATATTAATTTCACACGTCATAATTGCATCATAAAATAATCATCGAATTAGGAATTCCAGTATGGATTCATGACACATTCACCATTCTTGTGGGTCTATATGTGATAATGGGTCTAATAATTTTATGATGAAGTATGTAGAAAAAAATATACATGGTCATAAAATAACCTCTTTAAAATGATTTTAACCCTGGGCAGGGACCAATTTAAAAAGTAAACTATTTGAAAGGATTTTTAGTTCACATCAACCAAAAAATAATCAAAGCATCCACACAGTAACAAAAAATGTGTTTTGATAAATCTTGAAGACTTAAATAACTTGGAAAGACCACTTTGGAGACAACAAAGTAATAGATAAGCAATGAAAATTGGCACAATAATTGAACACTGAAAATGGATTATGAATTATAAGTAGTCTACTCCATTGTATTACTTGAAAATATAAGCATTTGTAACAGAAGCATTTTAATATGATATGGATGGGCAGATTATGCAACCTATCTTCTTACTAATGCCTACTCTAATGGAATATGATCTGATGATAATGATTTCAAAATTGGGCCCTGGTTTCCCTATTTGTATGGGAAGCAATAAGCTTCAAGCCCATTTACAAAAAGTCACATCGCTTCATAACTAAAACATAATTAGCATAAACATAAAAATATTGATATTTTTTTGGTGGATGCACTACAATCTGTTAATCTCCAGCAAGCACCCGTGATCACCTAAGACCTATTCAAGGATCATGCACCATGATTTTGTATCAAAACTATCAAAGTCCAGTCCCTATTACTCCTCTCTTACTTGAACTATGCAATGAACAAGTTAATCTTTAAACCATAGCTAAAATCAAAGCATACATCAAAGCACAATAATAATGACGATTAATTAAGTGATCTTTGATCAAGGTTTTCATTAATAATTTAGGTATAGAGTAAAATTGGATAGACTATAGACTCCGAAAACTTGCATTTTCATTTAGATATGCTTAGGAACCATACATTTGATAAAATTTACTAACTAGAGTCAAAGCATAAGATAATGACTTCTAACATATTTGCTCTGTGTTTTTCAATTGCACCATTCAATTCTAGAATTCAACAAGACACTTGCACTAATGGCCTTGAATTTCCTTTTATGGAAACAAGGGAGAAAAACAAGCTTCAAGCCAAGAGTACACATGTCACATCCCAATTGGGCCGCTACAAGACACATTCCCATTGGATTTATATTTACATTTTCCATTAGAGGGAATACATATGAGACAAAGATCGTTAGACTTTGCAGCGAGAAGAAACCTGCCCTTCAAAAGGAACATGTTAGAAAGAATAATCTTGAAGTTGTTATCACTCATTTGTTACATCAGAAAAAATGACAAAATGAAAAGGCCAAAAAGTGAGTCAACATCCCCATCGGTACTCATATCATCAACAATTAGCATTTATCTGTAATACTCACTATCAGGAAATATATATTTGTTACACATTATTCTTTCAAAGGCCAGACTTGTGTTATACTTGACCAATCATATATGTTTCTGTTTATGTACTTACGAAACCAATTGATCAATAAATATTCTCTTCCATTGTTCATATTCAACATCAAATGGCCAATTGAAATCAATGATTCCATCCATCTTCCTATATGGAGAATATTTTGGTCATTACTAAATTGGATTCCTTATCAAAATCCTCTAAAAAGCTAATGATAAAAGACAATTTCTCCAAAGTGTTATTCAAAATATTAATATCAACTTTTTCACAAATAAGCTTTGCTTGAGAGGAAATGGTGTTGTCCATTTGGTTCTCCCACATCTATAGGGGTTTCACTTCATCATAAGTTTTTTGAAGCCTGGAGACAATGACAAATTTTCTTGGTCATAATTAGTTTTCAATTGCCTTTTCTATTCCAGTGGAGCAATATACCCTTGAAACCCTTGTTCAGTAATTTCATTGAAAAATATATAAGTTGGGATAACCTTTATGTATCTATCTTCCTGTTGATTGGCCCCAACTGCCATGAGCTTCAACTTCTCAGCTCTAGGAATCCATTTATCAAGGAGTGGGGGGGCCAACTCCTTATCCCTCTAAGATAATCTTATTGCTCTTAGCATATTTCTATTCAGGTGTTTCAAGATAGTATGAGCAATTCTTGAATTGTTTTCATACATTATGTCATGTGTCTAATCAAGTAATTTCTTATACACTTCAATTTGTGTGAGGAGTTATGCCCTTGTAGGATCATCTGATGGGATAGTACCTAATTTGCTTGTCCCCTCAATTGTGAGTGGCTCGTGCCCCAAATTATATGGCACTATTGCCAAATATTGATCTGATGAGGGGGATTGAGAATGTACAGCTGGAGAATTCGATGATGCATGACTTGAACTAGTTTAACCTTTCTTTCTTAATACTTCTACCTATTTATTATACAATGCTACCTCAGTTTCTAAGAGTGAGGTCTTCCACTATTTCCTTAGTAAACTTCACAACATTCATAGCCATATCAGCTGCCTCTAAAGCTAGGGTGTCAGTGACTATCTTTATCAACAATTGTCCACTAAAATCTGATGGTTCAACCACTATGAGCTTCTTGGATCCCAGAGATAATGACCAGATTGCTAATGCATCCCATTCTTCACTAAATGTTGATCCTCAAAGTGGCATCTCTACTTCTTCTTTAGTTTGCAGTAGGGGCCTTTCAAACCTCCTTATAGTATCAAGAACTATAGCATCAACAATGTCCCATTCAGGTAACAACAATATACCACTCTTCTTCACAAGCTCTCTGCCCTCTTTAGTAGTCATATTCTAGAATTCATCCCTCATAGCCTTCCTTACATTTTACTGAATGATAGATTTAGGGAGTTCTGGATGTAAGCTCCTCTTAGTAGCAACCTTCTCTACATATTGTGGAGCTTTAGCTCTCCATACAAAATCTTTGAATGCACTTGTTTCAACAAAGGATTCATCTTCCATAAATGTTTTGCAGGCCTCAATCCTCAAATCATCTACACTATTTAGACCTCTAAGGTCATCCTTTCCTAGTCTAAGGATATCCTCCCTTGAGCTTGAAGCAACTTCCCTTATGAGAGAGGGAATTCCCTATTGTATCTCCTTAGAAGTGATGAGGATATCATCATCCTCTGTATTAGAATAATCTACTACTCCTCTTACCTTAGTCTTTTTCCTTTTAAGGGGTGGCTGCTCCAATGGAGTAGGAATTCCTAGAGGTGAGTCAACATCAATCACAATAGTAGGGACCCATTTTGGAGGTGATGGTACTGATCTCTCTGGAGAAGCTAGCCTCATTTCCCTAGAAGTGGCAAGGGATGGAAATATTTTCTCCTTGTCTGTTGTCTTCTTCTTCCTAGAGAAAATTCTTATTTGATTGGGTGGCTGATAAGAAGGCCTCTCTACTAGTACCATAGTAGTGTCTTCTTCAATTTCCACTGCTTTCCCTTTATCTGTGACAACTTGTTGTCTTCTCACTATACCCACTATATCCTCAAAATTATAAAAAACATTCATAATCCTATAGAATGTAATTTGTATAATGGGCATAGGGTCATACTTAGGATCTCTCCTTTGAGCCCTCTCCACCATATTATTAAAAGAAAGATATTTAGAATTCCTTTCATCTTGCTCTAGGAACTCAAACAACATTCTGATTACATCCTTTGGGGAGTAGAAATTATGCACAAAAGTACCAAGCCTTTTCTCCATCTTCAATGAATTAATGAAAACTTTTGGATCATGATTCCTTGGGCACATACGATCCAATTTGTATGGTGCTAGAAGATGTAACAACTCGTTTCATGCTCCCTTTACTATAACAAAGTCAACAAACACAGTCCATTCTGGGAAAAACGAGCCCTTCTTTGCTGTATCAGGTAGGTGTGCTGCTTGGGAGGCTCTCAATTGCCTTATGATTTCAAGAAACCAAATCCTCAATGGTACACCTCTTGGCAATACAAATGGGTCTATGTTAGTGCCATAAACTCTTAAGATTGTGGAATTTGGGTATAAGATTAAATCTCCCCAATTATGACCCAAATTCAAATCAATTCTCTTCTCCATAGGCCTCAAGAACTCATGTATTTCCTTGGGAACCCTTGGTGGGTCATAAACCAAATATCTTCTCAATTTTGATTGGAAAGCATTTTGGAACACCACATAGTTATATTTTTGGTCATCCTCATCAAGAATCTGAGTCCAACATTGGATAGAAAAATCAATACCATCCTCCTTTCTCAATGTCATATCCCTCTCAAAATTCTTTTCCCCTTTAAATAAAAACATATGCATCAACAAGGAATACCACCATAATTTCACCCAATTTTTTCCTCCTTTCAACTCAACTAGGCCTTTATGGATATTCTCTACCAAATATGTGCCATAGTCATAGAAAATGTTGAAGGATGGATGCTATATATGTGTTTCCAAGTAACTATATTTCCTTCACAATGTGTCAGGTGGAGAGAAACCAATAATTTGGCAAAAGGAATATACAATCTTCTTGAAGTAACTTGTAAAATACCTCATTGGGAAAGGTTCTAACTCATATTTACTAATCCTTATTTTTTTTCTATTTTTCCTAGTGCCTGTGCTAGAAGTATGTATAGGTAACATTCTCATCCTGATCAACACTTTGGTGTTATCATACTCCTTTTCTAATGACATCCATATCAAGAGGCACCATATGAATGTTCTATTCCTGTAACTGGAAAACCCTTGCAATTTCTTCTTTGGTTATCCTCACCATATCCTTCCCATCAAACGTTCTAATTACCCTTGAAACTAGGTCATACCTTGAAGCAATGTCCTTCAACAAATCAACATTCATATACACCTTGGGGACAACTAGTTTTTCCATGTCTAGTCTCCAACGGTTGCAAAGAGGAATCCCAAGATTTCTATTCTTGAACTAAAGCTGAAATAACTACCATCCACTATAAGGTACTTTGACATATTTGATAAAACATTGTCTATCAAGTACCCCCTCCCTAACTATTGGGCCATGAAACAACATTCTACCCTTGGCCTTTTTATTTGTGGAGGGTTTCAGTAAATCTATTACATCCTCAGATAGTAGTTTGGATTGAGTTATAGAGGTGGCAGCTTATGCTTTGGGTTCCATTGGCAGCGGGGAAAACTTAGGCCAAGTTAGGGTTTTTAACACAAAAGGTTTCAATAACTAGATTCACAAGTCAAACCTAGGGCTCGACTCAAATGAAAATCTAAAAGGTCCCACAAAATTACAAAGCATGGAAGCTCATTTGACAAGAAACGCAATGAGAACCAACTCCAATATAGAGAATTTGAATAAAGCATAAAAATGTGTTTACTTTACTTATGACTTTTACCCATGAGAAACCCTAATGCCGACCATGCCAAACTCTACAAATAGCCTCTCTCAATTTCTTGTACACTCCTAATGTGTTTGCAACTCTTAATTATGCGAGACTCAATAATCTACATCCAATTTAGGAAAATTGTAGTTTTAGAAGTCACTTCTGCCATTACTACTCACTTGTGCAAAGCAAGAATGGCTACAACGGTCAAACTTCTCAGTTTTGAATATTCTTTTTTGATCTCCTATTGAGATGACATTTTAGATGACTCAGATTGAGTCAATTAAGTTGGAATTCCAATTGTTATCACACGTCGTTCTACTGGCCAATGAAACCTTGCCAACTGGGGACTCATTCGTCTGTCCATGGGCTCCACCTTTCCTCATTTTCCTATGACCAAAGAAAACACATGGCAGCTTCTTGCAAACCTCGTAGCTTTTAACTAGCCCAAAACTTAATCCTGCAAGATGGTGGGAAAAGGCAGCGATTGACCCTACCATCACATCATAACCATTGATTACAACACCGAGGATGTTAGATGGATGAAGTGGATACCAGGCCCCACACTCATGCCTGTACATGCATCAAATCTCGCAAACCATGTAACATTTAATGATCTGCCCTTTGAAACTTGCGAGCTAGCGGGGAACAACCCAGATCAATTCTCGCGATCAGAGGATCTCCCAACCTGCACATGTGATAAAATTAGTCCAAATAGGGCCATGACTAGGCTGGCGACAATTTGACCCTTAAGAAGATGACTTAAATATAACTCAATTGAAAAATATTATGACCCGACTATAGGGAGCATTTAAACAATTAACCATATGTGATGACCGACTAACTTAGGACTGAGGACCAGTACAAAGAATGATTTTAATGGCTCAACTCATGACTTAAATGACTGATAACTGGATACAGTAGGTCAATACGAAATTATAAGGATGGAGGTTTAAAATTGATTAATATGAAGCGACAGTTTCTGAACTAAAACCTTAAACCCTCCTCATGGACACAGAAGGAAGGAAACCTCAAGAGGAAAAATTTTGCTAGGATTTTTTCAAAATTTCAGCAGCACTACTAGATGGGACATGTTAGATTTTCTCCTCGACATGTCCAAGTCTCTTAGACATATCGTTCTTTAAGCTGGTAAGAAGACATTTGAATGTCTCTTAGACATTCGGGAGTCTCATCTACATATCATAGCAACCCTTTTTGTTCACGTCGAAGAGATAATGGTGAGACTCTCTTTGATATAGCATTATCTTGGCAACATTCCATGTGCTACTATGGGAACACTTCAGATAGGGAATTCACTTTAGTGTTATGACCAAGGGCCTTATTTGGTGGTTTATATTAGTGTAAAACATTATGAAATGAAGTTGGGACATATGGTGAGTGTGGGAAGATGGGTGAAAATTGAAGTATGCAAAATAACCAAGGTGGATTTTTGTCTCCAACAGGACCTTTAATATTATGAAACATTAGTGGCACTTAGTTATCAAATTTCATTAAAGGATAAGTTTTATTAATTTTAATCATTATGTATGTAAATAGTGTTATGAATATTTTGGTCAAATAATGTTGTTCCTATTGTTCAATTTAACTTGAATTACTAGGAACTTGAGATGTCTGCACCTTATGCAAATGTGCAAGTATGTTTATCACAGTGTTCTTTAATAATACGAGTGATATCTCCTCAAGCTATTGTGAAAGTATGAAAGGATTTTTAATTCTTGAGTTAATGGAAACCAATCAAAACAACTTCTTTAACAGGATTTTAACCCTGGGAAGAGGCTAATTAAAGTAAACTATTAGAAAGGATTTTAATTCACATCAACTTAGAAACCAATCAACTCTTTCACATAGTAACATCAAATGTTCTTTGATAAATCAGATAGATTTAAATAACTTGAACATACCACTTTGGAGGAAACAAATTAATAAATGAGCTTTAAAATCAACACAGTAATTAAACACTAAAAATCAATTATGATTTATGAATAGTTTGCTCCATTGTATTACTTCAAACTATAAGCATTATAACAGAAGTCTTTGAAATATGGTATGGATGGGCGAATTATGCAATCTATTTTATTACTAATGCCTACTCTAATGGAATGGAATGTGATGATGATGATATGATATCTCAAAATCAAGCCCTGGTTTCCCTATTTGTATGGGAAGCAACAAGCTTCAGGCCTGTTACAAAAAGTCACATTGTTTCATAACTAAAACATAATTAGAATAAACATAAAAATATTAAGAGTTTGCTAGTGGATGCACTGTAGTCTATTAATCTCTAGCAAGTGCTCATGGTCATCTAAGATCTGTTCAAGGCTCATGCACCATGATTGTGTATACAAAACTATCAAACTCTAGCCCCTATCACTCCTCTCTTACTTGGACCATGAAATGAACAAATTGACCTTTGAAAAATGCTCCACATACCCACTTTTAGGATGAGTGTCTACATTATGTATGATGTCTTTCATAGAATACTCTAATTTGAATATTCTCCCAAGTTGCTAGTGCATCCTCTTAAGAACTTCCTCTTCATCATTAATCACATCAAGAATAACTGGTAGACAGTTGGAAATTCCATCCTTCTATGTATCCTGATCTTTCAATTCTATTTCTTCAAAGAAATTGGGTAAGGCCATACTCAGTGGCTGACTAAAATCACTCAAATCCTATGTCAGGATATTGTGGAAGTCCCTATGATCTTTCATGAGTTCCTAGTATTCTTGTAGCATAGCAGAGTTATCTTCTTTCTTTGCAATGATCTGAGAATCTACCTCCTTCATCCTATCACTCAATCTGGTGTTTTCTAGTAATGTTGCATATGATTTATCATGAATTTTCCAAAAAAAATTAGCATGTTTGTACATGTCTTTGAATCTCATGCAAACTATTTATGATGCCATCTAAAAGGTAGTAGTTTTGAGTTTTCCCTTTAACCTTCCTGTTCCTTCTGCACTTTCTCATGCCTTCTTTTCCAATATGTTTTTTCTGACATTGCCTCAAGAACTTTCCTTTCATATTCAACCAATGGATAATAGAGCCTTAAAGAAGAAGAAGGTATTATATCTATGTAGCTAATCAACTCTTGTTTCAACCTTTCATTTTCTTCTATCAACCCCCAGTTATCCCTTACTAGTTTATGAATCTTATCCTTTGTGAATTTGGCCACATTCACATTCAAATCAGCAGTTTCCATGGGATCTGTTTCTCCTACTCTCTGCACCAAAAGATGTCCAAAAATATGATCATGATCAACTAGGGAAGGCCTTTTCCCTGGTGGATAGAGTTCCCATATCTGCAAAGTAGTATTGTCAAGATTAAATCCTGATCCAGTGTAGATCTTGTCACCAACTTCATTTGTTAAGTGCAAGGTTTTACTTTGTCTTTTCAGAAAACTATCAAATACAATGGTCGAGCTGATATCCCATCCTGAAAGGAGCATAACCCTAGCCTCTTTCAACAATGCCCTTCCTCTCTCAACATCATATGTTTCATTTCTCTATCAATTTCATGTTGAAGTTCTTTTAAAGCATATGCTTCCTTCTCAAGGTCAATGTCCTTCAAACTTTCCTTTATATTCATATATGAATGCTTTAAATTTAGGAGTTTGGCCAAAGGCATCATCTGCAATGAACTCTTGACTGGCTCGGTGCCTTACATCATCAGATAGCTCATTAGAAGCTTCAAAGTTTACTACACTCCTTTCCAGTGGCATTTCATATGGAGGAATGATAGGAGTATTGATCTCTGTGACTTCATCCTCCTCTTCAACATCATCTTCTACCATGATTGGTGTATTAATTGAAAAGCTTACCTCTGGAGTAGGTTGAGGTGACAAATGGTCTAATGGTGCTACATTATTTTCTTTCCTCAAAGAGCCAACATTTCTTCTTCTCTCAAATTCCACCAAAGGTACATCCTTTATTATCTGTTCTTCATGTAGATGCAATTGTTCAACTCTCTCCATGGGGTCCTTGATTTCATAAAAAGCTTCTATATAAGATGGGTTAGTTTTCAATATCCAGGCCTTAGCCATAACAATCCTATTGTATGTATTTCCTCTCATGATTGCCTGAATATCCTCACAATTCTTGACAACATCATCAACATCAAACTTGTGCTCATATCCTTTCAGTTTCTGAGAAATTTTTGCATCACTTATAAGGTGCTCAAGGTCAAAATTCTTCCTCTTATTTCCAATCGGCAAGCCATAATAATTTAACTTGCTTCCAACCAAGTCATACCCTGATTTAACAATAATAGTGAAATCACCAAAGCACAAAGTAGAAGGCATGAATGTCTACCTTCCAAAGCTTTTCAAATGCATAAAGGCTAAATAAGACAATTGTCTTATAATCTCAAGCAACTCTATCTGGCATAGTCTTAGGCAGGAAATATGGTTCTTCCTCAAATCCACACACCCTAATGACAATACAATATGAAAAAGCATACCAATCTCCCCAATTGTGGTTTATCTTTCCATCATGGCCTTTCTCCTTTGGTCAGAGAAACCTCTATACTTCGGGGGATAGATTATAATCACATTTATGACCAAGCAATTTATACAAGGGTTTGAGAAAATGCTCCTCAAAGTACAAGTAGTGAGATCTCCCACATCTACTATCCTAGACTAATGTCCACATTTTCATTGGTATTGAATTACCATCGCTATCCAAATATTTTACTCTAACTCTTCTCCTTGTATTCCCATCACTTGGCCCTTGTACAGTATCATATGCATAAGAAGTGAATAGTGCTTGAAATTGATAGCTTCACTGTTATTCTTAATAGCATTATGAGCACTATTAATGGCCTCTGACAGATACTTTGCATAGTTATAGGGTCTGGCATCTTGAATTTGAATGTACACAACCAAAACCATGGGAGATATAGTCATGTTGGCAGGGGTCTTAATTCCCAACACTTGGCCAGCTAAATAGTATGTGTACTGATAATATTCTTCAAACAATTCTACAAAAAATGGGGGATTTTCATTGCTAGCAAACCTCATAGGTTGATTTCCTAGACCCTTGGGTCTATGCAGAGGAAGCTTCCACCTCTTGTAACTCATATCTATAGAGCGATACTCCTCCAGCAAGTCTCTTAACTGCAATTTCATTTCCAAAGAAGTGTCCAATTGTAAAACCATACAAATATAATCCCTCGTTATGATCATAAACTCTGACCCATCATGCAAATGAATTACCCTTTTTTGGGATTATAATTCTTTGCTAGTGCTCTAATTAACTCTACGTTCACAAAAACATTTGGCATTACTAGCTTCCGTAAATTCAAATTCCATGGGTTTGAGATTGGGCTATATCTGTATTTCATCCAATAATGATATATGAAAAAATTGTAGCCTCTATGTGGAGTCCATACATCTCCCAAATTCTTATGCTTGTCTACTAGGGTCTCACACGATGGGTTTAATTAAGCAATTCTTTGTGCTTTAGGCCCAAACCTAGGACACTGTTCTATTAAGCCTTGACTCAAAGGTCTAGTTTCAGTTTCTTCCTTTTTGCTCTTGTCTTTTCTAGGGTTTTATCCATTCTAACCCTAACAATGATGTACTTCAAGCTATATTCAAAAAATTACGTTCAACTGAGACAAGGTGTATTTACTTGAGTGAATGCTAGAATTTTTGAGCTACATGCTTTCATCCAACTCTGTCCTCTAGATGCTTAGCCATAGTGTGGAGTGAATTTTTATTTCTCAGAGGCTTCTTTTATCAAATTTTAGCATGCTTAAACTAGCTCTGGTTCATAAATGGCACTCATGCCACCTTCCTATCAATTTGTGTATTAATGGAAGTTGTCTCTTCAATGGCTTAATCTATCAAATAAATCCAATGACAATTATTTCATATTTTGTCGATGAGACTATGATCACAATGTCTATATCTCTCTTCGATATCCTTGTCCATCTTTTGAGAAATCTCTAAGAGACATTCAAGCTTCTCTCATTGATATCACAATGTATCTTTGATATTTACTTCTTAGTTTGCTCCCTGATGATTTTCTTTTTTGTCGATGAGATTGGTGGATTTCTCTTACCAACAAGCTTATGTATCCTCGACATGTCTTTATTTCTTTCCTCAATGGTAATAGTTCCTGATGATGTCTATGTGACTTTGTTATGTTGGCGAGACCCGAGGTCACCTCTCTCTGATGTCCCTTAGTCTCATCGATATTTTGTGCTAGAATGTTAGGGATACTTTTGATAATGTCTTCTCGATATCTTTGTGTCTTCTTGACATATCGTTTTTAGGATGTTGATGAGAGCTCATCCAATGTATGTTTGATATTTCTATATCTTGTCAATACTTTTCTCCTTGAGTGTTGAAGAGACTTATTTGCTTCTCTCCTTGACATACCGATGTCTCTTCAACATTATTGATAACATACCAATGTCTCTTCAACATTATTGTTTCATCAGTGCTTGTTCCGCCAGTGATTTATTATTTATTTTATGATAACCTCTCAGTTTCTAAGAGATGTTTTTTTTTTTCTTGAATGTTGACACTCATATGATTTTTCGGTGAGACATGTTAGATTCTCTCCTTGACATGCCCAAGTCGCTTAGACATGTCACTCTTTAGGATGGCGGGAAGACATTTTAATATGTCTCTTAGACATTTAGGAGTCTTATCTACATTTCTTATTAGCCCTTTCTAATTGTGTTGAAGAGACTATGGTGAGACTCTCTCCAATAAGGAATTGTCTTGGTGACATGCCATGAGCTACTAGGAGAACATTTCAAGTAGGAACATCACTTTATTGTAATGATCAAGGGCCTTATTTTGGTACTTTATACAAATGCCAATTATTATGAAATGGAAATGGAGCATATGGTAGATATGGGAGGATAAGTGAAAATGGAGGTGTGTGGGACAACCAATGTGGATTTTTTAGCTCCAACAACATCAACATATACTTTTCTAGGATATGGGAATTGTTATGGAAATTTTATCTCCTAAGGCTCTCGCATTTGTATGAGCTAGTAATATAAATAACATTATGTAATTTTTATTTTATCTAACACCACTTAGTGTAAATAAATGATATTTATTTTTAGTTTGATTTGTTTCTGTTGGATGTTGTGGTTGTGTTGTTGATATGTGTTTTTCATTGATGTTAAAACTATTGGCATTAATGTCTTCAAGGCTGTATATGTTGAGGATATTGAGAAAATTGTAATAAAATAAGTTGCAGGTTGTTAGTGGTGAAGTGAAGTTCAGTCTCTTAGCGAGCTCAATACATTGATGATCAGAGGTTGTGGATTAAAGGGTTTTTTTTTGAGTATATCTAGTTTATCCATGTTAAGATTCAGAGATCCGCATGAAGATTTGATCGAGTTATGAGAAGTTGTGTTCTAACAGTCATTTTGTTGCTTCAGTTGGTGTTCTTGAATGAAGATGATGTGATTTTAGTAAGTTCAGTTGTTGCGGATGATTCTCTGGTGATTCATGATGTTTGTGGATGCTTCTATATCATTATCTATCTATGTTGCATGTTCACATTGATTGTTGTGCTCACGATTAGAGATTTTCTCTTGTGTGTTCATGTTTTTCATGTACTTGGCTGACAGGGTGTTGTAGCGTGTTGTGGATCTTTGAGGAATAATTTTTGAAGGTGTTTCATGTTTGAGGATATTATTTTGGTCTTCATTATGTTGTGGCTGACCTTGGTTGATTCGCATTAATAATCTTTAATGTTTTGGGCTGATAGTATTCATTTTATTATTTTGTTTGAAGCCGACATGTAGCGATGTAATCTCTTGTTGCAGATATATATAAGCGATTGTTTATTCCATTTGAAGGAATGCAAGTGTATGAGATGTGCGAATAATGTCCTAATCATTCAAATGAAAAAGTAGAGTGTGAAGAAGTGTTCATGTGCTTAACCGAAACTGTAATCGGGCATTAGTAGATGCTATTTTCTCAGTTCAAATATTCTAGATGTAATCCAAATCTTTTGTAAGACAGTGAGTCTTCCTTTTGTATTTGAGCAGTGAGCTGTAGGTAGTGTGCCTGAATGCATGCGCATTATCCATTCACATTTCTTTTATACTTTTAATAGGGTATAATCTTGCAGACTGACCTCCACTGTGGTTTATCCCCTAACAGGGTTTCCACGAAAAAAATCTTGGTGTTATGTGTGCTTCTAATGCGTTGTTGATTTATGTTTTCATGGTTATTGATTAGATCTAAAAATAAGGTTAACAAGTTTAATAAGTTTTTAATTTCTATGACAAATGATTCACCCCCACCTCTCAGTTGTACGCCCTTGTGTTGCAAACAATTGGTGTCAAAGCAAGTTCTTTGGAAGAATTTTAATAGCTTGAGGTGATCTGGGATGGCGACATACAAGAAGGATAGTCTGATATTTGATGGAACAAATTATTCTCTATGGAAGACTCGAATGGAGCATCATCTGAGATGCATTGGTGAACCCTACTGGAACATTACAAATAATAGGTATGTTATCCCACACAATGGTCCTTCTACTTTTGCAAAGATTAAGGATGTTGAGTACAATATCAGGGCTAAGGAAGCATTGTTGAGTGCTCTAAATGATTCTAAGATGAAAAATGTTATGAATCTGATGATTGCTTATGAGATCTAGAAAAAGTTGGAAACTTTGTATGAAGTTGATGCTAATGTGAAGATTTCTAAGTTGTAAAGTTTGAAAGGGAAATATGAAATGTTGAGAATGGGTGATGATGAGAACATTACTTCTTTCATGAAAAGAGTGAATGAACTTGTCTGCAATATCAAATGTGTTGGTGGACGATTGGAAGAATCAGATATTGTTGCTAAAGTGCTTAGATCCTTTCCTGCTACATACCAAGTCAAAGCTACTGCTATTGAGGAGCTTCAGACTGTAACAAATGTAACCAGAGATATGTTGATTGGTAAGCTTATTTCTTTTGAGTTGAGTGAATTTGGTGATGCTCTTCCTAAGATAGAAACTCTGTATTCAAAGATAATCGCCTCGGAAGAGAGATACAACAAAGATATATTCTAGAGAAAGTTCTTCTAGAAAGGTGACCAAGTATGGGGAGGAAATGAGAGAGATTGAAGTCAAGAGAAAACTGATGTTTCTGAAGCACTTATTGTCAAAAGGGCAGCCGAGGAGAAGGTAAGTATAAAGGAAATTTCCTATTAAATTTTTCTTGCAATAAGATAGGTCATTTTGCATCAAGGTGTCCGTAAAGAGTCCCTAAGCCAAGACTTAACAAGCCTAGATTTCAAATAAAGTGTTATCATGCTACTGATGAAGGTGTGACAAATGATGAATCTGATAAAAGGAATGTAAGTGAGGACGAATGGGTATTTATTGCTTTCAAGGAAAATGATCTAACCCCTACTAAATTTGTTAGTTGCAGAAATGTGAGAGCTTGTAGCCCCGAAGCAGCAGTTGCTCGAAATAAGAGAAAGATGAATGGGTGATTGACAAGATGCTCATCACATGATAGGTGATGTAAAAAGAAAATTCCAGAGCCTGTGAAAAGGATGGTGGTGTAAGATTTGGCGATGAAAAAGTAGGTGTGATCCATGGTAGAGGATGCATTTCTCTTGATGGTAAGCATAATATTGATGATGTCCTATATGTGGAAGGTCTAAAGCATAATATTTTAAGTGTTGGACATATGGCTGATAAGGGATACACCTCAGTCATAATGGAAAGTGCGTATTGGGAGTTCCAAAAATGTGATTGCTTCCTCGTACAAAAACAAAAGGTAAATATCTTCACCTAAGTGTTGTTAGTAAACTTTGTCCGAATTTGCTCAAGTTGGATGAAAGTTGGTTGTAGAAGGAGAATGTATGTCATGTAAAATTTGATAATATCAAGATAAGTTCTACTCAAGTATGGAGAATTTGTTGGATGAAACCCACCAATACCATATAAGAAATGGCTTAAAGAAACTAGAATTTCATTCCAAAGAAACAAATACTGTTCAAAATGAAGTGTTGTACCTTGTTCATACTGATTTGTGTGGTCCTAGAATTAGAAGTTTGCCAAGGAGACACATTTATTTCATGTTACTTCTATTGATGATTACTCTAGATTGATGTGGGTTACTTTCCTAAGTGGGAGAAATTTGAAGCCTAGAGAAGTTCAATATTTTAAGGCTATGGTTGAGATAGAGATAGGTCTGAAGATCAAATGTTTGAGATCAGATAGAGGTGGTGAATTCACTTCCCATGAGTTTAATTCTTTTTGTGATGAGCATGGGATAAAGGGACAATTATCTACCCCATGGACCCCTCAGCAAAATGGAGTTGTGAAAAGGAAGAACAAGACAATTCAAGATGCTGCTAGGACTATGATACTAGAAGGAAATGTTCCTCATATCTATTGGAAAGAAGTTGTGAGTACTACTGTTTACACTCTCAACTGGGTACAATTCAAAGGTGATATTGGTAAGACTCCTTTTGAGCTTGCTATTTGCCCAGCATACCGTTAGGGTACCCTCAAAATATTTGGGAGTAAATGCTTTATCGAAGAGAGATGAAGATATAAGAAAGTTTTGATGTTAGAGTGATGAAGGAATCTCTTGGTTATTCTACTAAAAGTAAGGCCTATCGGTGCTACAATAAGAGATTGAGGAAAGTAGTTGAAAGTGCTAATGTCAAGGTTGATGAAGACACAATTAGACCATCCAGAACCTACAGATATGATTCAGACAATCAGAATGGAAGTTCAGATAAAGGAAAGAAAGTTTTGACTCTAAATCAAGCTCAAATCATTCCAGTGAATCTTGAAAATCAAGAGGAAGAAACTAGTGAAAGTACAAAAGTGATATCACAAGAGCTTGAAGTTCAAGAACATCCTAAAAACCCAAGGTATGTAAACCTAACTAATAGAAAGTATTCATTATAGTGATAAAGAACAAAGGTGTCACTAGGAGAGAAAATTGCGTAAGAATATTGTTTGATTTCAAAGATGTACTTAATAGTGTCAATGAAGCATGCAAAGACAACATTGGGTGGAAGCAATAAAAGAAAGAACTACAAAATTGAGAAGAATAATACATAGATTCTTGTTCCTAGACCTAAGGACAAAATTGTAATTGGAACTAAAATGGGTCTAGAAACAAAGCAAGATTATTGCAAAGTATAATTTCGTGATGAAGGAATTGACTTTAGTAAAACCTTGCCCCTGCTAGGATTGAAGTTGTGAGACTATTTCTTGCATATGTTGCTTACAAAAACTACAAGGTTTATTAGATGGATGTCAAGTCAACATTTCTAAATGGGGAATTGGAAGAAGTGTATGTTGAGAAACCCGATGAATTTCAGTTGACTGATCAAGGAGACATGGTTTGTCAGTTGAAGAAAGCATTGTATGGACTCAAGAAAGCCCCTAGAGTATGCCAGATTGGACAAGTATTTTCCGAAGCTTAGATTTAACAAAGGTACTACTGATATCAATCTGTATTTCAAGATTGATGATGATAAAGATTTGATTGTTAAAGTCTTTGTTGATGATATCATTTTTGGAGGAGATGATAGTTTGTGCATGAAGTTTGCTGATGAGATGCAAAATTATTTTGAGATGTCTGTGATTGGTGAGATGAAATTCTTTTTGGGATTTCAAATTACTCACCTAGATAAAGGGATCTTTATATCTCAGTCCAAGTATACAAAAGAATTTCTAAAGAGTTTTGGTATGGAAGATTCAATGCTAGTTGGTACACCTATGGTGATTGGATGTAAGTTGACACAAGATGACGATTCTCTAAAAGCAAATTAGAATAGATGCAGATCGATGATTGGTGGATTGCTCTATTTGACTCAAACTAGACCTAATATCATGAATGTTGTATGTATTGTTGCAAGATTTCAAGTTTATCCTAAGGAATCTCATGTGACTGCTGTGAAGAGGATTTTTAGATAGTTGAAGGGGACAATTGATTTTGGGCTGTGGTATCCTAAAGATGATGATCTTACTTTGAGTGCCTTTACTGATGTTGATTGGGAAGGAGATGTGAATGAAAAAAAAAGTACTAGTGGTGGTGCATTTTTCTTGGGAAAGAAGCTAATTTCATGGTTAAGTAAGAAGAAGAATGCCATTTCTTTATCTACTGTAGAGGAAAAATACATTGTTGTTGCTAATAATTGTACTCAAGTACTGTGGATGAAGAAGATGTTGAAAGATATCAGAGTTGTGTAAGATGAACCTATTGCTATATTATGTGATAATTCAAGTGTAATTAACATTTCTAAGAATCTGATGTTGCATTCAAAGACCAAGCATATATCTATCAAGTTTCACTTTTTGAGAGAGAGAAGGTGAGTGAAAAGGAAGCCA
>VDFB02368073.1:0-43542 GCA_007258455.2 Sequoia sempervirens | reverse complement strand
TTTGTAGACCTTTAATGAAGTGCATCTTTCAAGTATGTGAAAACAAGTGTTAGTTTATGTAATACAACATTTTAGAGTTTTTTTATTGTTATTTGTATATATATTGTTTATGAAATTTGAGGTGTAGAACAACCTATTAAACTCGCTATTATAAACTGTATAAGAACTAAAAGTTGTATTGCAACACATGGGTTTAATGGTTTAACAAAGTATAGTTATTTTCTCATCTAGGTATTGAATATTATTGCTCTAAATTACTATAATTGTCATATATATATCACTAAAATCCCTTGTAGCAACAATTTGGTTAATTTTGAGTTGGTTGAAGCTCTATATTGGTTTCAAAAATCACAAAAAATAGGGTGTATACTATAGGGAGGATGAAATGTCAGAGGGAACCAAGAAATTTGGTGTTGTAGGGAAGCCTTGATGTACTTATGTTCCCTTATGATTGATGCCAAGTAGTTAAAAATAGAATGAGGCTCTTTCTTTTTTAATTGTTGAGTCAATTCATTCCATCTATCCTCAAAGTACTTGAGTGCCTCTTTTCCTCTTCCAAGTGCCAATTCTTTAAATATTTTATAATTTTTTTCCTTCATTCCAATATTTTCTTTTCCACCCAGGGTCTATCCACTAGTTCAATCCATTCCTTAACTACCTCATTGGTGTCCTTAGCATCTCCTCTAATCTTTAAGGGAAGTGATTTATCCAGGTTTTATGATAATTTTGTCACAATTGGCCTCTCTTATGTTCATTTCAAATGAATGAGGCTATGCCTTTATTTGAACATCTCCCACAAAACTTAGTGGGTTCCAAACAGTATCATATGGAACAACCAGATTATGCAAATAAAAATCATGTATAGTTGATCTTGCATGTCTAGTGTGTCCTAATAAGCTTCTAAGAATAATATTGCTAATGATAATGAAACAAGAAGATCACTAACTAACTAACTAAATTGAAAACTCAAAAACTTTTCCTACAAGAATAGGGCATAGAGCCTAGTAGGTGGTTTGCATCTTATGATTTAAATAGTCATGTTAGCCATTTCATCATTTTTTACCATCAACTTCTTAATAACTGAGTTTTTCTTCTCAATTTTTTTGTCATGCTTCACTATTAATTATGTTCTTTCTTTGTTCCATTGCTATTTTAACTAAGAAATTTCTTCCATTTTATTCCTAGAGTAACCAAAGTCAAGGTTTTTGGTGTTGTTGGAGAATCATTTAGTTCATCAGGTTTTTGAGTTTTCTTATTTAGTTGTATGATGGCCAATTGATCAATTTATCCAAACCTACTCCATGTTGATAAGCATGCAACTAATTTTCTAATTCTTTAACCTTGTCCAACCCTATCTCTTTTTGTTGGTACCCCTTTAGTTCTTCTAATTCCTTTATTTTCTGATGAGTTGCCTACAACCCATTAACTTCATCTTTACCTTTTAAAAGAAATTACTTCGCGTCCTCTAGTTCAATAGTTCTTCACTAGTATCAACTATGGAAGAAAATTCCTCTTGGGTTGCTGGACTGCTAGGAGGTATGGGTTTCTTCCTCATTGTAAATAGATCATCTTTAGATTCAAAATCTAAACTAGTGTTCAAATACATAAATTACAAACACCTTTCCTTAGTTTGTTTCTAACTCTATCATAACAACATTTTCTTGTTGAGAATGGGTCTTTCCTCTTACAATGCTCTTTTCTTTTAGGTGGTGTGACCACATTTTAGGTTGCATATGCTCTTTTTTTCTTCTTTTTAGATGTGAGAGGAAGGTGTACATTTTATTTTATGCTTCTTAGGCATGAAAGGCGTTTCTGTAGAAACAAGGGTTTCAAACTCTAAATGTGTTGCAGACTATGTCTCAGAGGTTGTAGGTTGGGTTTCATGTATAGATTCGACTTTGGTTGTGTATCATTGTTATAGGTATGTGAAGCAACTTGTGGAGAAGAGGTTACATTTTCCTCTTCCCCTCCTATCGGTAGCTCATTCACCTCCTGAGCCCTATTTACTTTGGTTACCTAAACTATAGTTCCGACAACCTCTTTTGTCCTCTCGCCCTCCCAAGACCCCACCACCCTATTTTCCTTGAGTGCCCAGGCCTCAAAGGTCTATTGTTTATGTTATTTCATGCTAGAAATTCTTCCTGAGAAGTATCAAGGAATTGGTAGTTAGGCTTCTCTTTATCAATGTGCAATGACTAAACAATAATGGGATAACACAAATCAGTTTCTCCTTCTCTTATACTCAGTTGACATTCATTTTAGAAAATTATACAGTAGATTCAAAAAAATTACAAGTCTCTAATGGTGAAGGTGACTTAATAGATTAAAGTGTACTATACACAAAAATGATTGTATACCATCACAGGTCAAGTATTTAATTATATAAACAACTACAAATACCCATAACCAAGGCAAGGAGAGTCTTTTAGTACCTTGGGAAGAGGAATCTAATTCCTCTCCTAACTGTATGAATTCATTTCGAGTTGTAATGGAATCTACTTGCACTGGAAACTCCTCCCCAATTGTGGACAACACACAGACCTCTACAACTACCACTTCTAAGGTGTCCACTCTCAGACCTCTTACTGTAGTTTCATCATTTTGTAATGTGTTGAAAAATTGTTGTATCATCACCTCATTAAATTCTATAAGATGAAGGAAGTAATCAAGCCATCTGACTTGCTTAAAAATAGGAAAGCATACCTGCTCTTCTAGTAGTGTATTATGAGTTGTTGGTTCCTTTATGAGAATTTCTTCCCCCATTTTGTAGTTTTGTAGAATTGTTCAAACTAATTCTTCAATTTACTCACTGTTATGCCTTTTTTTTCCCTTTCTAAATGGCTATGGTCTTTGTGTTTGTAACTTTGTAATTTTTTACGGTGGCTTTACCAAAGATTGCTTGTGCTGGTATATGCAATTTGCAACTTAACTAGTTGATCATTTAGATTATTAATGTACATGGTTTAGTATGACATCCCAAATATTTTCCACATTTGTAATTAATGTGGAATCCTCCCCCAAACTTAAAGTTTTATCTTTTCCTCAAATGACAAGGTATGCAAGGAGTATGAGGGAATTATGTTTAAAGCATCATGAATATGTATATAGTATAAAATAAATGCTACATGAACGTGAATTTCGAAGAAAATGATAGTTAATGGTAATCATAATTGATAATGTGAAAAATACCTAGAATGGCTACTATGATGGGAAAGGTGGCACATGTGATGTGATTTGAATGGTCACTGAGTAGCAACTAGTTGCGAGAGATGTGATGATGGGAGTAATTGGATGTGACTACATGTAGCTTGTTGTATTGAGAAACTAACTAAACAATGGTATGTGTTTGGAAAAATCTAGATACAAGAGAAGAAGGTTGTGACATGCATGGAAGTCATTTGTAGTGAAGTGATATGTTGTGTGTAATTGGTGAGGAACTCCTAGAATGGTTGCATGTATATGTGATGAGAGTGATGTCAACTAAGAGTGATGGTTGTTGCATGTGGAGTGGAAGTGAGTTGAAGGTAGTTGTTGCGGGCAACAATAGAACATGTCCCTTGTTTAAGTGCCTCGAGACAGTTGCTATAGGTATCATGAGAAGAATTTTGTTGGCATTAGAATTTATTGGAGACGTAGTGTGTGTGTATGTATTTTTTATTGTTTTTTATTGAGAATCATACCTATTTAATATCAATAGGTGATATGGTTGGCTCGTCTATAAATATAGTAATGGATGATTCACAAATGTCTTCATGATTGGTAAGCATGCTAAATTTGGTAATCTTGAGGGTGGTGTAAATTGTTGTTGCAATTCCTTTAGAAACTCATCTTTATGCAATGGATAATTATAAAGCTGGATATAGTGTACATTTACCATCAAAGAGAATATGACTGGATCAATTATGGTTAACTATATTGCTCCATTTTGAAAGACTTATTTTATTTCATAAGAACCTAACCACTACATTTTGAAATTACCCTTGTGGTCTTTATATCTTGAATCATAGAGTAATGCCCAATCCCCTTTATGAAATTGTTTAGTCTTGATGAATTGGTCATGCCATTTGATTCTTTGTTTTTGAATAATTTTTTTATGATGAATTTCTTTCATCCTTAACTCATCCAGAGCATTGAGATTGTGTAGTCTTTCCTTCTAAGCTTCAAAGAGATCCATTCCAAGTTGCACTGCAATTTTCAAGTGTTTTATGTTCAAATTCAATGGAAAGGAAAACCTTTTTCCCATATACTAATTCATATGGCATAAATCTTGTGGTGGTTTTTTAGGTCACCCTGTATGCCCAAACAACTTTTGGTAACCCTATTTCCTACTCATTTCTATGCAATTTTTCTCTTTGTTAGGATGGCTTCAATTTCCCTATTTGTAACCTCAACTTTCCCATTTGATTGTGGGTAGTAGGGAGATGACTTCTTATGTCTAAACTCATATTCTTTGATTATATTGGAAATCATATCTAAAGTAAATTGTGATCCTTGATCTGTGACTATCTTCTTAGGCACTCCATACCTTATGAAGATTTCCTCATATAGGAATGTTGCAACCTTTTTATCTCTAGAAAACTACAATGCTTTAACCTCTACCCATTTCTTTAGATAGTTAGTACAAACTAGTATATACTCATTGTTGGAAGTGGGATCTATTGGTCCAATGAAATCAAGACCCCACTTATCAAATGGTGAAATGACCAATTATGGTTGTAGGGGCATCCCATCCCTCTTGGTAGTTCTACCCATCCTCTGACAACAATCACATCTTCTTGTTTACTTGACTGCATCTTTATGTAGCATTGGCCAATAGTATCCAATGTTTAGGATCTTGAGGGTTGTCTACTTGGTTGCAAAGTTCCCTCTGCAAGACTTATCATAATAAACCTTCAGAATATCATAAAATTTATCTTCCCTCATGCACCTTATCATAATTTTATCAAGTCATGTACAATAAATATCCAACAACCCATGAATATGAAAATTTGTATTCAGCTAAATGTTTCCTTTCTATAATGAACCTAACATATAGTTTTAATAGAAGGTTGATTTACGGATTGCATTCAATACACATCAACATATGAACACAAAGATAATACTCCAATATATTTATAAACTTGATATATCAATTACAACTCATAAGACTGATCTAGAATAATATACAAGGTTAACACATATCAACAACAATATTATCAACTTCCTTATATAATCCTTGAAGCTCAAATGCAATCCCTGAATGAGAATTCCCTCAAGAACCAAAGGGGTTTTGTCCTCTGATCCTAGTGACCATTGGGTTTTTGTCTAATGACCACAAACTCTTATGGGTTTTTGTCCACATAAGAGTTTAGAACACAAGTGTTCCAAAATATAGAAAAATGACATAATAATTTGATACCTATTACATGAATTGACTCCCTACATTTATATACTAACAATTTCCCTTAAGGAATAGGTCGGCCTTGAGCCAAAATGGCACCAAAGCCCATAATTTGAATTTCACTAGGTTGGCCTTAAGGCCAAAGTAGATCCTTTTAGAATTAGCATGCCACCTTGTGGACCTATGCACATGCTTCCGTGACCCCTTCCTTATTCTTGAAACTTCACAATTGATGCCGCATGATATGAAGATGTCTTATCCATTATGCCTGCTGAAGTAGGTTCCATTTTCCCGACATAGTCATCTTCCAATAACAATATATTTCCGATACTTGATCCCTTTCCCTTGAGATTTGGATATGATGTGCAGGTGTCATCATGGATTCTATGTTCCAAATCACAAGCTAGAATGTGCTCCTATGGAGGAATGCAGAGGAACTCCTAGGAGCGATTTTGCTTTGGTACAAAGACCCTGGACTGGCGATCTTCTGTCGGCGATAAATTTTTGGAGCTTGATCCTTGCGTAATAAAATTTGGATAGAGTATAGATGAATCTTGGCTTATCTTATTTCCTTGACCGCATGTTAATTGGCTCTTATGTGATGAAATGCGACTTGATTCTCAGATGCAATTTTGCAATGTTTTTTTTTGGAAAAAGGGACATGACACTTTCTCTTGGTGAAAGATGTGGGGGTATCCTGTCTGCAACCAAATAGTTGGCTATATTTACATACCAAGGTGTATGTACTATTAAGGAAAACAAATTCTCATTAGGAAAAGAGTCATCCACAATTTCTTTTTCTTTTTTTTTTGTTTTGATATTTATCCTTGAGAGAAAATCATCTACCATGTTTTTTTTCTTGGTTTATCCATGATAGTGATATCAAATTCCTGCATCAATAATAACAATATTACAATGCATCCACCAACCACTAGTTTGTTCGTCAAATATTGAATTGTTGTATGATCAATATGAACAAAAATAGGATAGTAATATAGTGTTTGAAATTGTTAATTGCATAGACTACTGCTAACATCTATTTCTTTGTAATTATGTAACCAAGTTCAATAGCTTTCAAATTTTTGCTTATATAGTAAATAGCATACTCCAAATTACCTTTTATTGTCCTAAAATAGATCCTATAGAAAACCAGATGCATTTGTATGTATGTGGAAATGAACTATCCAATTAGGTCCTTTCAAAATAGGTGTCCTTGTGAGAGATGTTTTAAGAGCTTCAAAAGCTTCTTGGCAGGTAGTGATCCATTCAAACTCAATATCCTTAGATAGGAGGATAAACAGAGGAACTACTATTTTCCTAAATTCCTTAATGAATTTCCTATAGTATCTTGCATGACAAGAAAACTTCTCACATCTTTCTTCTTTTTTGGGGTAGATAGATTATAAATCACATCGATTTTATTAGGATCCACTTGAGTTCCCCTACTTGACATAGAGTATCCCAAAACCACTCCTTCAATCATCATCATGAAACATTCCTCATGACTAAGGGAGAGATTGTGGTATTTGCAATTTTGAAGTACTTTCTCCAAGTTTTCCAATGCTTCTTCATAAGAATTTACATAGGTGGTGAAGTCGTCCATGTATATTTCCATAGAATCATGGGAAAAATCTAAAAATATGCTCAAAACAACCCTTTGGAAGTTAGAAGGGGCATTACATAGCCCAAATGGCAAGACTGAGTAGGCATAGGTGCCCCATGGATATGTAAAGGTTGTTTTTATCATGATCTTCTGGAGCTATTTTAATTTGATTGTAGCTATTGAACCCATCTAGGAAAGAAAGGAATTTATTCCCTGCCAAAGAATCTAACACTTGATCAATGAAGGCTAAAGGGAAATGATCCTTCCCCGTGGTTGTATTTAATTCTCTGTAATCTACACATACTCGCCACTTGCATCCTTTCTTAGGTATTATTTGTTGGAGTGCGATACCACTGAGAGGGGGGTGAATCAGTGGTATGATAAATTAAAAAAACACCCTTGAAATAATCTCTTAAGACTTTGTCCTTATAAAATGCAAGTTCAGAACAGTTCAACTATCCAATGCAACATCATGTGTGTAAAGCTTTCAAACTAGATTCATCACAAAGAGTATACAAAGATATTCAATTTGACTTGATCAATTTGCACCAATTTATGCTCATGTTATTTCAATGATTCAAACATTCATTTATTGAATGCAACATCATATCAATTAAAAGTGAAATACTTGAGCAAACACAAAGATAATCAGAAAAAGCAATCACACCATAACACAATTGTTTTTTATGAGTGGAAAACCTTCAAGGGATAAAAACCACTCATAAAATTGCCTCACTGGCATAGCCTCATTGGCAACACAAGCCTCACTGGATACAAAATGTCTCACTGGCAACACAACTTCCTCACTGGAAAAAAGGTCATCTTTGTCTCACTGACATGACCTTACAACACAATTTTCAATCATGAAGAAAATGCATTACATAGGGTTGCTCTATTTCACTACATAACATTTTTCCCTTTCGATATAATACATTCCATATCCTAAAGACTCATTCACTTGGAATCTTTAAAATATAAAATATTTCAGTTTATACAATCCACTATTTTGCACATTTCTTGCAAAACTTCTTTACATAATTCTATTTATACATTCATAATAATAACTCTGTGAAAAGCACCAAACATCAAACAGTGATAAATCATTGTTTAAATAAGAAATCAATAATGTATACAATGTTGCCATATGTCATCAAAATAAACTAACAAATGAAACCTTTAAAAACTATTCCATAACTGTCCCTGTCGATTCACTATGTGACTGCTCTTTGACAAACTGCCATCTTGGTCGGCTTTAACTCAAAACTGAAAGTAACTTACAATCCCAACTGCACAAATAAAATTTCAACTTCTTCAACAACTTTCATTAACAAACCTTAACCATATCTGCATATGGGTTAAAGGAAATATCTTTATACTGTTTATATTTACCAAACCCTAACCCATATTATCAATGCTCAAATAGGTGTAACAAATCTTTGCAAATTATCAAGAACCCGTGCCATGTAAATGCTAGGGTTACTCAAACCCCAAAAAAAATTATTTTCTTGCTTAATAAAACATTAATCTTTGCATCATATAGCTATCAAGCAATGTAAGAACATCAACGACCAAGAAAGATATCACCTTAAAAATTATTTGCAAAATCCCAAATCTCGTGTTGTTCCCTCGAATTGTGGCGACATATAACTATCTAGCTTCGAGCTTCAATCTTCCCATTGTTTGAGATTTGTCACTTCAAAAAGAACCCCATGATTATTCGGTATATTCAAATATGCCCATTATCATTCAAACCCTAAGTTCGAAACCTCATTAACCAAGTTGTAAACTTTATAAAATAACACATAAAAATGCTTTATTTTCGATATACTCGTGTCACCGAAAGTTTCTATTTTCCCTAAAAGGTCCGGTAACCCCTTTATTCACAATGCTTATCATTTACTTGTTACAAGATGCCAATACCTGTTGATCGGGTACATCATTTTAAATAGGACCGAATATGATATGTGATTTATCACATTGAAACCAAAACCTTAATAACCCTTAACTCAAAATGATGTCCACTTTATGCAAAGTGAATAACTATTATTGCAAATGAACGCATGATATGCTTCTAATAATAATCAACATAATGATGAACACCACACAATCATGTGCCTAAAACAATAAGCTCGAGAACCTTCTCAAAGGTAATGAATGAAACATTATTATCAAAACATTGTATTATTGTTTTTGTTCATTGCAATGAACAAATGAAATTGACTTCATATACCTTGTGCAAAACAACCATCTTGTAAAGCCAAATCACTGTCAATTCTAACACGCTTGAATCATTCAACACAAATACCATATTTCCAAAACTATGTCACCTGAATGTGTTCCAAACCAATTTGACCATGTCTTCCATATGCAGTGAATGTCATAATGTTGTCTCATAATCCCTTCAATGAATGCCAATACTGTAAATGCCAAAACAACCCTTGACATCAATGCCAAAACCAATGTCAAAGGGGTCAAAAAACTCCCCCTTTGGAATTGATGTCAAACAACCTGTATGATCACCAATGCACTGTCAAAGCATCATCATATGAGCACCAAAAATAAAACTCAACAATACATCAACATACAATGTGGAGCAACAAAAACCGATTTTTGCAATGTAAGCAATATAAATTTGCATATATGATCACTGTATGTAAGCAATATAAATTGAAATATAATCTCAACTTTTCTCCCGCTTTTGACAACAATGCCAAAGGTCAAAGGGGCAAGTAAGCACCAAAACACCAATCTAAACACCAATTTTCTTGCACAAGGGCACAAATCAGTATCAAATCTGAATGGATAAGACCAAAAAGAGCACTACACAATGATATAAGAGTTTTTTATTGTATCAAAACTGAACCAAAATGCTACCACGCTGAAAATATAACCTAGGGGTGTAGAATATGCATGAAAACTCCCCCTAAAACCATGCACTCAAAGAGATAACATTGCAAATGAAGCATATCAAGAAGCATGAGTATCAACCGCCTTATCAACCTGTGCATGAAATATACCATCATGCGGTATTAAACTATCATCACAAGCCATGTATGTACCAATTCCAACCAAAATGCTGCCAAGAAAAATTTCAAGTGAATGCATGCTCAAGTGACTGAAAACCATCAAAGAGCTACCAACAGTGTAACCTGTATAGAGGAGCCAAGCATTAAGAAACCAATTGACCAAGCCTTATAAACTGCAATGCCTTCAAGCCATGAGAAGAGTATCAACATTAGCAAACACAATGACATGATTAATATCACACTGTGGACTATTTGACAACAATGACAAATTCCACCATGCCAACTACTGAGATGAATATCCAATGAGTATGAACATCAATGTGAACTAAATACAACAAGCCATGTGCACAAATATATTTGTGAGAAAGAATCTAAGAATCTTTGACATGTAAGGTTCTTCAACATCAAACCTCAATATCTTGAGATGTAGCAATGCTTGTAGCAACTCTTTGAAGATTACCAAGGTTCAACACAATGCATCAATAACATGGACTTTGCATAAACATCAACAAGGTACTGTTGACATTAAACACCATATACCAGATCCTACAAAGTAAATCATTTATTCCCCTTGAAACTATGGGCTACCCCAAGACATTATCTTTACACACTCACAACCACTCTACTGTTTGTTGACATTTCAAGGAAGCAAATCATTGATAGATGCAAAATCCACAAATATCATGAAAATCATAATCAATACTCCTTGTACTTTTATACTTGTCACTTATACAGTAAGATTCTCCTCAAAACATCACTCAATAACAAGAGTAAGCACCAATACCTGCTTGATATTTGCAATTTACCTCTTCAAAGTGACATCATAGGAAATAATTTGCATACTATTGTTCTCAGATCAAACATAATTTCCATGCAAGCCAAGATAGTAAGCAAAAGTATAAACATACAATCCACTGTGACTGATGACTTCAATTGAATATGACTTGACAATTGTTAAAAACCATTGCACCAAGAGAAAGGATATCACTATCATAACAAATATGAAAACCACTACAAGCTAGCCTCATACACCATATAGTTACTATCATAAATCAAATTCTCAAATTGTGCCAAGATTCACTGTCTCAAGAGACTCAATATTTGTTCTCATGTCCTTCCATTCTCAAACATACTAATAACTACATTATTATTCTATCCACCTTTCATTTCAACTTCATACCAGCACTATGGAGCAAAGATTTGTGGTTGTCATAACACCACCAAAAATCAGAGAGCAATATTGTTCTTGAAGATATAATCCAACATTTATCATGGTTGCCAAAGATCCTAATCATTTCTTGACAAAAACCACTACACCTTCTTGGTGCAAGATATCTTAAACAAGAATAAACTGAGACATTTAAGGACATGCAACATATAACTTGGTATCATCATGTAAATTGAGTAGTATTGTCCCAACCTATACATCTCACACATAACCACTTATGATGAAGACTTGGGAGTACTATTCCAACTCTATCCTTAACCTGAACTCACTACCCACTTGTTAGCACTGATTAAAATAGAATGATACTCTTTCATTGCAAAACATCTATCATTGAACTTTGTTACCTTAAACTGCCTCTTGCTTTAAAACATGAAGAGCACTGACACATCTAGGCATTGTCTACAATATTATTTCAACCATGTATTGTCATGCATCAACAAATCACAAGCAAAGCTTATCCTCCACTGTCCTAATTGTCATATTACATACAAGGAACCACACACTACTTATCATGAAATACATTATCATAGGAAATCACAAACAGATCTTCCATACATTGCAACTTTTGTGAGAGACATCATGCTACTTTTTAGTCATCAAAAGTTTTGACAAAAAAGTACACAATGTTGAACAAGATTATCATGATTGTACAAAGCTACTCATCAGAAAATAGTACTAACTCCCCGGGGAAAAAGATAAGACAATGATTATCTCCCCCTGACTTTAAGCTTGTTCTCATGCAGTGGGTAATATATTTTGAGTAACATGCATTGATTTTGGTTTTTCATCTCTTGGATCTTGTTTTCTTCTCCATACTTGTATAGGCTTTTTCTTCTCCTTACTCAAGGTATTCTTTTGCTTTTGTTTGAACATGTAGTTCCTAGATGGCTTCATCAAACTTTTCTTACACCATTGTGCTTTGTATCCAAACTCATTACACTTATAACATATAATGTTGTTGTCTAGACCAAAGAAAGGATAATTTATTCTAGGCATGTTGTATGAACCTCTCTTGACATTCCTCACATGATTATGATTTTTATTCATCCAAAAAATTCTTGTTCTACAATCTCTAGCTCTATGACCATAAACATGACAAGAATAGCAATAACCATGAAACTGAGAGTAGTTGTACCTTATTAAGTGGTATTTCCTGACAAGTGAAGGTCTTGAGAGCCTTATTATTCTTCCTCTTCCAATATTAGCAACTTTGCATTTTTCTTTCTTCTTGTCTTCATTAGGAGCAACAGAGTGATAATTCAAATCTATCTTCTTTCTAAGAGTATTTCTAGCTTTAGAAGATTTTCCTTCCTCATAACCTAGACCTATAGTGTCTTTGTGATGCTTTTTCTTACTCAATATGTCATTCAAGCAATTAGTACTCTTTTCAAACTGAAAACTCTCGTGCAATTTAGAGGATGCTTTTTCTAGATCCTTTCTCAAAGAGACTATTTCTAACTCTAGATTTAGGCATTCAATAGTCTTGACTTCAAGATAAGATTTTGTAAAATCAACAACCCTTTTGCTTCTTCAATTTTAGTTTTTAGAAAAATAATCAGTTTATCAGATTCATCAATTTGACTCTTTAAGTTAACAACCTAATTTCTTGCTTCTTCAACTCTAAAGAAACTTTTTCAAAATCTGAACATACCTTGTCTTTGGAACCTTTTTCTTGTTGAAGTTGGTCTTTTAATTTTTTATTTTCTTTACTAAGTTGTTTGATTGTATCTAGAGCACACAAGAATTCACCTTCTAAATCAACTTCACACTCATGTTCATCATAGTCCTGTTCATAGTCATCTTCATCCACAAAGAGATCTCTTTCTTCATCACCAATCTCAACAACAAGATCATCCTTTTTATCACACTTTATGTCAACATTCAAGAGAGACTCATGAAACAACTCATTACATGACTTGACTAGGATTTGTTGTACAACCTTTTGCTTGTCATATTTATTTTCTCTATTTCTTCTACACTTTCTCATGGTACTCCACTATCAGGACCTATCCAAGCCCGTTAGACTTCTATAGGGAACCTACGCTTTGATACCACTTGTTGGAGTACGATACCACTAAGAGGGGAGGTGAATCAATGGTATGAAAAATTAAAAAAAACCCTTGAATTAATCTCTTAATAATTTGTCCTTATAAAATGCAAGATCAAAATAGTTCAACTATCCAATGCAACATCATGTGTGTAAAGCTTTCAAACTAGATTCATCACAAAGAGTATACAAAGATCTTCAATTTGACTTGATCAATTTGCACCAATTTATTCTCATGTTATTTCAATGATTCAAACATTCATTTATTGAATGCAACATCATATCAATTAAAAGTGAAATACTTGAGAAAACACAAAGATAATAAGAAAGCACAATCACACCATAACACAATTATTTTTTATGAGTGGAAAACCCTCTAGGGATAAAAAACCCCCTTGTAAAATTGCCTCACTAGTAGAGCCTCACTGGAAACACAAGCCTCACTGGCTACAAAATGCTTCACTGGCAACACAACTGCCTCACTAGAAAAAAGGTCATCTTTGTCTCATTGACGTGACCTTACAACACAATTTTCAATCATGAAGAAAATACATTACCGAGGGTTGCTTTGTTTCACTACATAACATTTTTCCCTTTCAATCTAATGCATTCCATATCCTAAAGACTCATTCACTTGGAATCTTTAAAATATAAAATATATCAGTTTATACAATCCACTATTTTGCACGTTTCTTGCAAAACTTCTTTACAGGATTTTATTTATGCATTCATCATAATAACTCTGTGAAAAGCACCGAACATCAAACAGTGATAAATCACCGTTTAAATAAGCAATCAATAATGTATACAATGCTACCATCTGTCATCAAAATAAACTAACAAATGAAACCTTTAAAAATTGTTCCATAACTATCCCTGTTGATTCACTATGTGACTACTCTTTGACAAACTTCCATCTTGGTCGGCTTTAACTCAAAATTGAAAGTAACTTACAAATCCCAACTACACAAATAAAATTTCAACTTCTTCAACAACTGTCGTTAACAAACCTTAACCATATCCACATATGGGTTAAAGGAAATATCTTTATACTATTTATATTTACCAATCCCTAACCCATATTATCAATGCTCGAACAAGTGTAACAAATCTTTGCAAATTATCAAGAACCCGTGCCATGTAAACGCTAGGGTTACTCAAACCCAAAAAAAAATTATTTTCTTGCTTAATAAAACATTAATATTTTCATCATATAATTGTCAAGCAAATGTAAGAACAACAACGACCAAGAAAGATATCACCTTAAAAATGATTTGCAAAATCCCAAATCTTGTGTTATTCCCTTAAACTGTGGCAATATATAACTATCTAGCTTTGAGCTTCAGTCTTCCCACTGTTTGAGCTTTTTCACTTCAAAAATAACCTCATGATTATTCAATATATTCAAAAATTCCTATTATCATTCGAACCCTAAGTTCAAAACCTCATTAACCAAGTTGTAAACTTTACAAAATAACACATAAAAATGCTTTATGCCCGATATAGTCATGTCACCGAAAGTTCTTGTTTTCCCTAAAAGGGCTAGTAACCCCTTTATTCACAATGATTATCGTTTACTTGTTACAAGATGTTGATACCTATTGATCAGGTCCATTTTAAATAGGACCGAATATGATATGTGATTTATCACATTGAAACCAAAACCTTAATAACCCTTAACTCAAAATGATATCCACTTTATGCAAAGTGAATAACTATTATTATGAATCAATGCATGATATGCTTCTAATTAATAATCAACATAATGATGAACACCACACAAGCATGTGCCCAAAACAATAAGCTCGAGAACCTTCTCAAAGGTAATGAATGAAACATTATTATCAAAACATTGTATTATTGCTTTTGTTCATTGCAATGAACAAATGAAGTTGACTTCGTATACCTTGTGCAAAATAACCATCTTGTAAATCCAAATCATTGGCAATGCTAACATGCTTGAATCATTCAACACAAATTCCATATTGCCAAAACTATGTCACCTGAATGTGTGCCAAACCAATCTGACCATGTCTTCCATATGCAGTGAATGTCATAATGTTGTCTCATAATCCCTTCAATGAATGCCAATACTGTAAATGCCAAAACAACCCTTGACATCAATGCCAAAACCAATGTCAAAGGGGTCAACATTATTACCAATGGGGAAGCCCACTGACTATCTGATATTGGATATATAAACCCTTCATCCAACAATTTTTGCAACTTTATTTTCAAAATATCCCTTACAACTGTGTTCATCTTGTGTTGTGGTTGTCTTACTAGTTTGTATCCCTCATTGATGTAGATTATATGCACACATAGATTAGGATCTATACCCTTCATGTCATGGTATTCTTAGGAAAATGTTGTTGTGTCAGCTTGTGGCCTTGTAAGTAATTTAGACTACTAGGAAATTGTCAATTGATTATTGATATTGAGTGTTCTATCGGGTGTTATTTCCATTGATATGGAAAAAGTCATGACATAAGAAAAATTTAGCCCTAATAAATTAAGATTACAAGTGTGTGGAAGTAATATGTGGAATAACTGTGATGTAGATGTAGAGGTAGTTGTAGGTATAATATTATGTAATGAGCAATTCAAACATTCTAGACATTAGTCTTGTTGCGAGTCCATCCCATAAGAGTTTTGTATAATGTTGGCAAGAATTTCGTCCTCATCCTGAATATTGACCATTGGGGTTCATTCAATGGTCATGATTTTTTACAGAGAATATTGGTAATCATCTTCCAAGTTTGGCCAAAGAGGTTGTTTTAGGTCAACACAAGGTTGTACAGGTGGATAAAGGACCAAATTTTTATTACATTCTCATTCTAAATGATCATATTTCAAAATATACATCCAATAAATTCATATGTTGTGGCTAACCATGGTCTTCTTAGGATCAATGGGTATCCTCCTAGGTTGGCTTTAGGCTACAAGACCATGAAGTCTGCTAGGTATTCCCATGAGTCCAGTGTGATACCCTTTGGTTTGATTGTTGACCTATTTGCAAATTATAAAACTATGGGTGTAGGTCTCAGATCCATTAGTTGATTTTTTTTCATTATTGATCTTGTCATCACATTGATTTTTGCTCCTAAATCAATCAAAGTATTCTCGATGAGGGTAAAAGTTGGAAGTTGGGTCCACGAAGAGGGGAAGTTTCGGCCAAAACAAAAAAATTACAATAAACGAATGTGCGCGTTTTTAAAAAATGTGTACGTGCTTTGGATCAAGTACCCAAGCCTAAATCCGAACGCGTATGTGTTTAGATTCAAGTATGCACCCTAAAACGCGTACGCGATACTAACGCGTACATGTTTTATAATGCGTACACATTTATTAAAGCTATATAATTTTTTTAAATTAATGATTGTGTTATTCATTTTCTCACTGTAATTTTTCTGCACGCCTGAGGGAGAGCTTAATTCGCATACTGTTCTTGAGGGCCCAATTCAACCAAATTTTCACTTCCACCTCCTCCCATCAACACAACCGACCTCAGCGACCTCCAAGTTGGTTGAATTCTGCTTTTTTTTTGCTTTATATCTTGCATTTTCGTTGTGTAATTTTTATTTGTTTTGTTTGTTTTACGTTGAATATTTTATAGTTTTAAAATGTATTTAAAACCAAAAACGTTAAATTGTAAATTGAAAACCATAAAATCTATACCTAAATTAACTAGAATTTAACCTAAATTGGACACATTTAACTTAGAAATCAAAACCCTAAACCTTAGGTTCCAAAAAACATAGACCTAAAAACTAAAACCCTTAATCCTAGGACCTAAACCCTAAAACCTAAACCTAAACCCTGAAACCTAAACCTAAATTAGATTTATAATGTCTAGATTTGTTGTCTTTTTACTAGCCTTGAAATCACATATAATCCCTAGATAGGTCTATTTATAATGTCATAAAATTATAATCCCTAAATGGGTCTATTCATGCTTAGGTGCACAACAAGTCCCTAAATTTTGTATCTGTCCCTATACATACCTCTAAGGAACTCAAAACCAAGTATCAAATTTCATCAAAATAGGCTTGGCAAGTACAATTTACCACTTAATTTTAACCTTGCAAGGAAAATGAAACCATATGGTTACTAGAAGTCAACACAAAACCAATTGAATATACATGAAATTGCCCTGGTAGCACACCATCCACATGCACTACCTATCCCCCTCTATGGGTGGATCTCAACCTACCTCTCCATCTAATTTAGAAATATGAGGGCTCCTAGAGTGCTCTCTCTCTCTCTCCACCTTGAGGCTTCTCCTCTCTATTCTCCAAAGAATGATGGGAATGCATTGAATGGGATGCCTCTTGATAAGGGCCCCTTACTATTATATCTTGAAGGAGATCAATAACTTGAGGACCACCAATAGGATTCATAGGTGGGTTCTTAGCCTTCCCCTCATTCCCACTTTGACGAGTGACATGATGCCTAGGAGGCATCTTCATTGAAAATCAATGCATAGATTAGGACATACATAGAATCATCTAAAAATCATCACTAAGGCATGGCATTCATTAGTCCAAGATAGAATGATACAATAATTTGAAATTAACAACCACACACCACTCAATTTTAACCTTGCAAGGAAAATGAAACCATATGGTTACTAGAAGTCAACACAAAACCAATTGAATTTACATGATTTAATAAAATCAAACTCTCTATCATAAAATAAATTTTATATGAATATGCTTGTTGGCTCTAATTCTCAAAATCATATTTATTTCAATAAAATTTCAAGGTTCATGGTCTATAATAGACAATGAAAAGGAATGGACAATTTATAATTTTATATATTCCTCTTCATGGACCTAATACTTAAAACTTTCAAAAGTGACAACGTTTGAGACTTATAAATATGTCTATCAAATATATAATAACAAAACTTGAGAAACTTTTGAAATAGCCATGATTATCTTCTCAAACTAGTAAGGAAATATATGCTAGTTAAAAAAAACAACTCTAGAAATTTAGTTAGAAATTAAACCAAAATATCACCTTCCCAAAATCACACAATCATGAAATGCCAACAATAAATTATGATCAAGTAGCTCATTAAATTATACTTAATACATTTATAATGTTTCCACTTGTCAAATCAATGAAGTAGGACCTTGATATTATTATTTAAAGATTTTAAATCAAGCCATTGTGTTGAAATCAAAATTTAAGATAAAGTGCTCGAATTTAATCAAGGGTACATGTACATGACTTTAATTGTATAATTTAATGTACATGCTATGGATTTTCATGTTATGGATTTTTTAATGTTATAAATTGAATGTGTCTTCAAATGAAATGTATTTTGAATTTGTGCACGTTCAATGTGATTTATAACTCTCAAATTGTGTACATTATTTAATTAGTTTATTGATATATATTTTTTAATTGTTTAACATGTAGTTTCCATTTCATTGTTCACATGGAGCCTAAATTTAACATAGAGGATTGTATACCTAATGCACAATTTGAAGATCTCTTACATCCAAATCTGCCACCACAACAAGACCCCACACCTCCACACTCTCCACCTCCTAACCCCCCATGCCCTATAGTAGATCAGGCTTAGTTATTGAGAGCATTAGATCAAACCTTAATGTGATTCAAGAAAATATAGATTTGATAAAAAATGAGCCTAATATCCCCCCCCCATCTCGCACGGTTTCAATCTTCGATGGAAATTGTTGTCGATTCTATTCAATCTATTAATGCAGACCTAGATAGGTTCCATCAATGGAGAGAATAGAGGAGACAATTATATGCAAATGGATTGTCCTATAAAGAAATTCATGACCTTAAAATTACCAAACAAGCCATTTGCCAATATTTTTTTAGCCCTCAAATAAACAAACCAATTCCACCCACCAAAAAATGAATTTCAATTAAATGGTGTAGGCACTTGCAGATAGTTGCAAATTTTTGGGATAGATGGTGGATGGTGTTTGATACTCCATCGCATGGAAAATGTGAGGTGCCCCTATAATTTTTGAGAAAGTTATGGGCTAAGTTTGAGTTGGGTTTAAAACCCAACTATTTTGATATGAGGTCATTTCAGGGAGCTGGGTGTGGCATGCCCCAACATAGATTAGAAGCACATGTCGATCCTTAGAGACGTGCTCTGATTGCTCCTATTGTTGCTCCTCCTTCTCTTGGTGTTCTCGTTGCATTTCAATAGCAGACGATGTTGTCAACATTAGGAGCATTGAGTTCTCTTTTAGGACATCTCACTCATCAGACTACACATGCGACAACTAAAGTGGGCAATAGAGAGCATGGAGGCTCAGGCTATGGGCATACTCAGGCATCCACTTCAGGTGACCCGCATGCATCTAGGATGAAGTCATATATGGATTTAGTATATTCTAAGGATCATCCTACATAGGTATGTTCATCTTTTGAACTTAGGAACATTTAAATAATTTGTTTGAAATGTGAATTCATGCAAATAATAACATCAAATTATATATCTAATATAATATTAATTCAAGAAGTGTTCGGTGTAGATGCATGATCACACGATGTTTGAATCTCAATATGATCGTGTCTGTATTTCAAGTGTTGTATATTTGGGCTCACCTTTTGGTTAGGTACAAACCAATATATATTTTTATTTATGTGGACATATCTAATTTAATTTGAATTTGTACACGTGTGAAATGATATATTGTATCTAGATTCAGGGAGGTCATGTGATACCGAGTACCGACCAACCACAAGTTGTGGTGAGTGCTCCTGAGTCATCACCAGCTCAAGTGCGTGCTTTCAAAATTTTGTTAAGTTTAAATTAAATACACATCATATATCTAATTTAATTTGAATTTTACACATGTGTGAATGATCTATACATTTTTGTATCTATATGTAGGGATTTCATGTGATACCCATGGCAGGCACACCTGAGACATCGTCAACATTTATGCATGGGAAATCTCAAGTGCGTGATCATGAGGTTATATCATTTGAGGTTGTAAACTTTACTAAATCTCCTATACAATTTTTAGAGACCTTTTAAATATATATATTTGAGGTTCTAACATATTGTTTGCTTTATATGAATATGCAAGATATAGTAGATCAAGCATTTGGACCTTCTCAATTGACAGTTATGCTACCCATTGAACAAAATGTGCCAGTAGATTCACATGATCAAATGGTAATTTATACATACTAAAAATCAATTTTACTATATTTACTAGATATTTAATTAAATTTATTTTTATCAAGTTTATATTTTCAAGTTTATATGTTAAATTATATCAAAATTTCTAAATAACTTTAAATCTAATTTCAAGTTTCTTGTGCTCTTTTACAACATGATACGAGTACATCTAGTCCACATGGAGCAAAGAGGAGACTTGATTTGACTGATCGCCCTGATAGTTAGATGGTTTTAAATTTTATGGATGATCTCTAATTTCATTTAAATATATGTGTTGGACTTGACATATACATTTTGAACATGTTATTTCATGGACCATTTCACATACATTATATCGATTAATATGATCATGTTTGTGTTTATTTATATCAATTGACTTTAATATGATTATATATGCACTCAATTGTGATCGTGTTATATTCATTTTGATGATTATATGCACTCATGTATGTATATATATTTTATCTAATTTTCAAGTAATATGCCACTATATAAATTCTTATGTAGAATCAAATTTCATATATATTTACATGCCATTGTTGAATTAAGTTTAGACATGTCTTAAAATGATTAACTCTTAAATTTCTATAATTTATCACATGGTTAAGTGAAAAATTAAAACATTCCTTAAATAGTTTAGATCATATTCATAATAAATTAAGGGTAGGTAATTTTAACTATTTTCCAATTCTAGCAAATTTTGAATCACTGAACAAAAATCTATTGCCTTGTATGTATAAAATGTATAATCTATACAATTGAACAATTATAAAAATGTGGTAAATACAAGACATGATTTGTATAAGATAAAATTGGAACAAGATATTTAAAAAGTGACTAATAAGTTCATTGAAGTTCATGCATCGAACAAACATATATAATGTATATTGATGTTTAATACAACTATATAACATGCTGAAACATATATGTGCATGTAGATACAATTAAAGCTTATCAACTTTTAGTTCAAGACCACAAATTGATATTTACATAGTCTCTTGATAAAAAAAATTTACAGTGACAATCACATGGTAGACCGAATTTATGAGAACCTACAAAAATAATTAATGTAAGTAAAGTAACTATAGTTTTTGAGTCATTTAACTAAATAATTCATGCGAGAAAAGAACAATATATAGTAAAAGTTAGAAAATTGGATCTTATAAATTCCTTACAAATTCAAGTGATGTTTGCCATAGAATGGATTAAGGGGACCTAAGAGGTTATAGCTTAAGGGGTCCTAAGAGAATGCCTTACGGGGAGTTAAGAGAATGACTTAAGGGGATGAAAGAGGGTGGATTAAGGGGAGTTAAAGAGGGTGGATTAAGGGGATTTAAGAGAATGACTTAAAGAGATGCAAGAGGGTGGATTAAGGGGATGCATGTCATGAACCCTAGGATATGGCTTAACAGGTCCTAAGAGGATGGCTTAAGGGGAATTATGAGAGTGACTTAAGGGATGCAAGAGGGTGGATTAAGGGGATGTAAGAGGATATGACTTAAAGGTCCTTTAAGAGGATGGCTTAAGGGGATGCAAGAGGGTGGATTAAGGGGAGTTCGTAGAATGACTTAAAGGGATGTAAGAGGGTGGATTAAGGGGAGTTGATAGAATGACTTAAAGGGATGTAAGAGGGTGGATTAAGGGGAGTTAAGAGAATGACTTAAAGGTATTAAGCATCTCATGAACCCTATAAACCCTAAACCATAGGACTTAAATCATAGGAGATGAACCCTAAACCCTTAAAACCCATATAGATTTGTTATTCTAAGCATCTCATGAACCCTAGAAACCCTAAACCCTAAACCCTAAACCATAGCACCTAAAGCCTAGGAGATGAACCCTAAACCATTAACCCATATATATTTGTTATTCTAAGCATCTCATGAACCCTAGAAACCCTAAACCTAAACCATATGACACAAAGCCTAGGAAATTAACCCTAAACCATTAAACCATATAGATTTGTTATTCTAAGCATCTCATGAACCTTAGAAAACCTAAACCATAAACCATAGGACCTAAAGCCTAGCAAATGAACCCTAAACCCTTAGCCCATATAGAGTGACTTAAGGGATGCAAGATAGTGGATTAAGGGGAGTTGAGAGAATGAATTAAAGGGATTAAGCATCTCATGAACCCTATAAACCCTAAACCGTAGGACCTAAAGCCTAGGATATGAACCCTGAACCCTTAAAACCCATATAGATTTGTTATTCTAAGCCTAGGAAATGAACCCTAAACCCTTAAAACCCATGAACCCTAGAAAACCTAGAAACCCTAAACCCTAAACCATAGGACCTAAAGCCTAGGAGATAAACCCTAAACCCTTAAAACCCATATAGATTTTTTATTCTAATCATCTCATGAACCCTAGAAACCCTAAACCCTAACCCATTAACCCTTATAGATTTTTTATTCTAAGCATCTCATGAACCCTATAAACCCTAAATCGTAAACCATAGGACCTAAAGCCTAGGAGATGAACCCTAAACCATTAATCCATATAGATTTGTTATTCTAAGCATCTCATGAACCCTAGAAACCCTAAAACATAAACCATAGGACCTAAAGCCTAGCAGATGAACCCTAAAACCTAAACCCGTATAGAGTGACTTAAGGGATGCAAGATAGTGGATTAAGGGGAGTTGAGAGAATGACTTAAAGGGATTAAGCATCTCATGAACTTTAGAAACCCTAAACCCTAAACCGTAGGACCTAAATCCTAGGAGATGAACCCTAAAACCTTAAAACCCATATAGATTTGTTATTCTAAGCATCTCATGAAACCTAGAAACCATAAACCCTAAACCATAAGACCTAAAGCCTAGGAGATGAACCCTAAACCATTAACCCATAGCGATTTTTTATTCTAAGCATCTCATGAACCCTAGAAACCCTAAACCCTAAACCATAAGACCTAAAGCCTAGGAGATGAACCCTAAATTATTAACCCATGTAGATTTGTTATTCTAAGCATCTCATGAACCCTAGAAACCCTAAACCATAAACCATAAGACCTAAAGCCTAGTAGATGAACCCTAAACCCTTTAAACTAATATAGATTTATTATTCTAAGAATCTCATGAACTCTAAAAACCTTAAACCCTAAACCATAGGACCTAAAGCCTGGGAGATGAACCCTAAACCATTAACCCATATAGATTTGTTATTCTAAGCATCTCATGAACCCTAGAAACCCTAAATCATAAAACATAGGACCTAAAGCCTAGGAGATGAACCCTAAACCATTAACCCATATAGATTTGTTATTCTAAGCATCTCATGAACCTTAGAAACCCTAAACCGTGAACCATAGGATCTAAAGCCTAGAAGATTAACCCTAAACCAATAACCCATATAGAGTGACTTAAGGGATGCAAGATGATGGATTAAGGGGAGTTGAGAGAATGACTTAAAGGGATTAAGCATCTCATGAACCCTAGAAACCCTAAACCCTAAACCATAAACCCTAAACCCTAAACCATAGGACCTAAAGCCTAGGAGATGAACCCTAAACCCTTAAAACCCATATAGATTTGTTATTGTAAGCATCTAATAAACCCTAGAAACCCTAAACCCTAAACCATAGGACCTAAAGCCTAGGAGATGAACCCTAAATCATTAACCCATATAGATTTATTATTCTAAGCATCTTATGAACCATAGAAACCTTAAACCATAAACCATAGGACCTAAAGCCTAGTAGATGAACCCTAAACCCTTAAAACCAATATAAATTTGTTATTCTAAGCATCTCATGAACCCTAGAAACCCTAAACCGTAAACCATAGGACCTAAAGCCTAGGAGATGAACCTTAAACCATTAACCCATATAGATTTGTTATTCTAAGCATCTCATGAAACCTAGAAACCATAAACCATAGGACCTAAAGCCTAGGAGATGAACCCTAAACCATTAAACCATATAGATTTGTTATTCTAAGCATCTCATGAACCCTAGAAACCCTAAACCCTAAACCCTAAACCATAGGACCTAAAGCCTAGGAGATGAACCCTAAACCATTAACCCATATAGATTTGTTATTCTAAGCATCTCATGAAACCTAGAAACCGTAAACCTTAAACCTTAAGACCTAAATCCTAGGAGATAAACCCTAAACCCTTAACCCATATAGATTTGTTATTCTAAGCATCTCATGAACCCTAGGATATGAAGATTCTAAACCCTTAACCCTAGGATCTAAAGCCTGGGAGATGAACCCTAAACCCTTAAAACACATATAGATTTATTATTCTAAGCATCTCATGAACCCTAGGATATGAAGATCCTAAACCCTTAACCATATGGTGCAGGAGCACCAAGGCCAATCTCCAAATTGTTTTGCACAAAATTTTGGTTTGAAAGGTTTTGGCTTGTACTGACCTTGGCCAAGTCAGCATGTTGTGTGGTAGGTTGAATCAATCTTTTGTTTAGGTGTTATTTTAGTCATCATAGTTGATTGTTGGTAAATTTTGCTTTATTAAGGTATAAAAGGTTGTGCTTGAAGATATGATGCAACAACTTGTGTTAGAGTCACTTCCTCGTTGATGAAGGATATTAGTGGTCAGTTGAAGGGTTGTTAGCTCATAGACAATGAGTTAGAAAATTCTAAAAAGAAGGATAATGGCGTAGATGGCAGGAATATTGCCAAAACTGCATGATAACAATAAAAGATGGCATGCGGTTTGGAAGTTATTTAGGATTCCCTTAAAATCAGGGATCTTTGGAATGAGTAACGCCCTTGAAACAGGGAAATGTAACGACCAATGTTGATATGGCTGGGGATTAGACAGAGTGGGAGAGTTGTTGCATGATATTCGAAGTTTTTGGTGTGAATAAAAAAATAGATTTCTGGTTTTTCTGTATTTCTGTATTTTTCTGGAAAACACAGTGGGTTTTTGCGCAGTAGGGATTATTTGTTGCATATTTACATAGCACGTTATTTGTATTTAAATAGTAGTGTGAACATTTTTCTTGATGTATGATACTCATTTTGTATGTTGTTAGTGTGTGGTGTTCAAGTTTCAGGTGGAAACAGTACGTTAACCCTGTTTTAAGCAAAATCTGCACTTTATGTTTCTGCTCGTGAGTTTTTGAAGACAGTGGATTCCAAAACTTTGTAAATACTGTTTCATTCAATGCATTGGAGTTCTTAGTGTAGATTTGTGTCGGTTTTCCCTCTATATACAGGTTGCTTAGGGTAGTATTTTATTTTAGTCTCTATAGCTATTAGTTTGGGAAGCTTTCTTATTTCAGTTTTGAGACAGTCTTTGTAAAATGACTTCCCCATAGCCACAGAACGTGGGATCTCCCTAAGACTGTGGAATATGGGAGAAGAGTCATTTGTTTGCAAACAATTGACAGTAGATACCAGGGAACAAAGAGCAAAGAAGAATACACCCAAACCCTAGGCGAGCATAGACCCGGTTAGGGAATTAGGGTGGAAAATAAAGAAACTAAGGCAGGGGAAAGGTACAGTTGTACGGCCAAGGACATTTTCAGGTGGAATGAGTTCAAATACAAAGACACCAGAGCAATGAAGGCCTGAAAAATTTGTTTGGGTGAGAAATAAACAAAAACCAGTGAAGCCCTAGTGAAAAGGGGCAATTAGGCCTCCAGTCCAAGAAGTTTGGAATCACCTGTACGGACCAGTTGGCAACCTGAAACTTTTCCAAGATTTAAAACCCTGAAAAGGGTGTCCAAAAATGCTATTTTCTTGGTATGTTGTTTGGGAAAAGTGAGAGTAAAAAGCCAAATACCGACTGGTAAGGGCTAGAAGAGATTTGGGACTGTCCAAGGCAAGTTCACAAAACGGGTGATTTGAAGGTTGAACTAAAAGAAAGATGTACCCATTTGGAGATGAAATGAAAGAAACCAACATCTCTCACTCCCCTGCAAGAGGTTCAAGTCAGTTGGAGAACAGGGCACTTAGATTCTTCTAAGTCCTAGAAAGAGCATTCAAATTTCAAGAAGGTGATTGATTACCCAAGGTAAAGCACAAGGTAGAAACTCTTTGAAAAGAGTTGGAGCAGGGTTTAGTCAACCTAGAAGCTCAAGAGGAAACCATTGGAGACAGGTTTCAGGCAGTAGATAGTGGGAAGTCTTCCACAAGACCGTGCAAGAGCAACCTTGGGTATTGTAATACACCATATTGGTATCAGAGCAAGAGTTGGATTCTAGGCTTGTGATTCATGAGCCAATCCACTGAGTCAGTAGGAGAAAATACACCAGAGGAAAGAACCATGGTGACAAATGCAGAGCTAGCAAAGAAGGTAGAAGAGCAAGAGGAAGATAACCGGTTGCTCAGAGAAAGGATATCTCAGATGGAGAAACTCCTGGATGAAGTCCAAGAAACAGCAGACACTGTGAAGGACAAGATTAAGAAAAAGGAAGAGCAGGAAGCCAAGGAAAAAGAGGTGGAATTGGAGGAGGAAGCTCCAAAGCCAGATCCTGTTCTTGCAGAGGAACCATTCTTGAAGGCATTGCAGGCCTTGAGTGGTAAAGCATTGGATGGTGTGCCACTTTTCAGTGGACAAATGGATCCAGATTCAGTAGTAGATTGGATTGAGAGTATTGAGAATCACTTTGAGTGTGATGGCATAACAGAGGCTCAAAAGGTGAAGGTGGCCAAGTCAAGGTTGAGAGGAGCAGCTCTCACATGGTGGAAGTTTGTACAATCAGAAAGAGAGAAAGAAGGCAAAGGTCCCATAGTTTCATGGAAAGGAATGGTGACCAAGATAAGGCAGACTTATCTTCCAGATGATTATGAAGTCCAGTTGCATAGGAGGAGACACAATCTGAGGCAAAAGGACATGGATGTCCAAACATATACAGAGGAGTTTCAGAAATTGTGCCTTAGATCAAAAGTGGTTGAGGATGAAAGCATTAGGTTAGCAAGGTACCTAAATGGACTCAAATGGTCTATTCAAGAAGACATGAGCTTGGTAAACTTCAAATCAGTACGCCAATGTTACCAAATGGCCTTGAAGATAGAGGAGAAAGGCAAAAAGAAACAAGAACAGAACCCTAAAGGTAGAGGTAAAGGCAAAGACAGCAGAGGACAAAGAGGGAGCTATAGTGGAAGAGGCTCGGAATCAAGAGCTCAAGGAGAGATCAGATTTTCTGATCAGCAAGAGGGAAGTTCTAGTAGAGGTGGTAGAGGAAGAGGTTTCAGCCCTAGGGGAAGAAGTGGTGGACAAGGAAGGAGTAGTTACTTCACCAACATGAAATGCTATCATTGCAATCAGTTGGGACACCCAGCCTATAGATGCCCTGAGAAAGGAAGCACATCTCATGGAGGAGATAAGAGAACCCATCTAATTCAAGATGAAGCAGTTGCAGCAAACAAGCAATCAGAAATACCTTTGAACTCAGAGGAAGGTGAGAATCTCATGATGAGAAGGACCTTAATCAAGGAACCGGTCAAAGAGGAACCAAGCCAAAGGAGATCTTTGTTTAGAATAAAGTGCAAGATGATGGGGAAAGTGTGCAAGGTGATTATAGACTCAGGTTCAACTGACAATATTGTGTCAGAAGAGGCAGTCAGCAAACTGAAATTGACAAGGATATCTCACAGTAATCCTTACAAGGTTACATGGCTCAACAAGGGTCAGCATGTCTTGGTGAATGAACAAGCATGGGTGGAGTTTTCAATTGGCAAGTACAAAGACAAGGTATTGTGTGATGTATTACCTATGGATGCATGCCACTTGCTCCTAGGTAGGCCATGGAAATTTGACCGCCAAGCTGTGCATGATGGAGCCAAGAACTCATACACCTTCAAGAAGGACAATGTCACATACAAGATTCAATCTTTGTTGGAAGATAATGAGGTTCAGACAGCAGGTTCTAAGTTGCTGATAACTGGTGAAAAAGAGTTCTTAAAGGCATTAGAAGAAGGAGAAGGCGTTGGCTATGCAATCATGATCAAGCCAAGAGAGGCAAGCAAAGAGAAGGCAGCTGAAAAGAAAGAACTACCAAAGGAGATTCAAGACTTGTTGCAGACCTATGAGAACATTGTAAGTAGTGGTCAACCAGCAACTTTACCTCCTAAAAGAGCCATAAGTCATAGGATAGACTTGATACCAGGAGCCACCCTTCCAAACAAAGCAGCCCACAAGATGACACCTCAACAGAATGAGGAGATAGCCAGGCAGATTCAAGAATTGCTTGATCAAGGTCTCATTAGGAAAAGCATTAGTCCTTGTGCAGTACCCACCGTCTTAGCACCCAAGAAAGGAGGAGAATGGAGGCTTTGTACTGATTCCAGAGCAATCAACAAGATAACCATCAGGTATAGGTTTCCCATTCCTAGAATTGAAGATCTCATGGATTGTCTAGGTGAAGCTAGGTACTATACCAAGATAGATTTAAAGAGTGGATACCACCAAATTAGAATACATGAGGGTGATGAGTGGAAAACAGCCTTCAAAACCAATGAGGGTCTTTATGAGTGGCTAGTAATGCCATTTGGTTTGTCTAATGCCCCCTCCACATTCATGAGACTCATGAATGAAATCCTCAAGGACTACATTGGCAAATTTGTGGTAGTGTATCTTGATGATATACTGATTTATAGCAGAACTAGAGAAGAGCACCTCCAACACATTGAGCTGATTTTCAAGAAGCTACAGGAGGAGAAGCTGAAGATTAACCTGGAAAAGTGTGAGTTCATCAAAACAGAGCTGGTGTACCTTGGTTTTGTGTTATCACATGGCAATTTGAAGATGGACAGCAGCAAGGTAGAAGCCATTCTTAATTGGCCCACTCCCAAGACAGCAACAGAGGTAAGAAGCTTCCATGGTCTTGCTCAGTACTATAGGAAATTCATCAAACAATTTAGTGCAATTTGTGCTCCTATGTTGGATACAATTAAGGGAGGAATGAAAACCAAGTTTGTGTGGAATGAACAAGCTAACAAGAGTTTTGAGTTGCTGAAGGAAAAGGTAGCTACTCAACCTGTTTTGGTGTTGCCAAGTTTTGAGAAACTATTTACAATTGAGTGTGATGCTAGTAATGTAGCAATTGGAGCTGTTCTTAGCCAAGAGGGCAGACCGGTGGCTTTTCATTCTGAGAAGCTAAGTGAAGCCAAGAAGAAGTACTCTTCTTATGACCTTGAAATGTATGCATTGGTCCAAGCACTAAGGAAGTGGAGGCACTACTTGCTTCCCAAGGAGTTCATTGTGTACTCAGACAATCAAGCACTCAGTTTTCTGAATTCACAAGAGAAGTTGAGTCATAGGCACATGAAATGGGTGGAGTACTTGCAAGCCTACACCTTCAACATTAAGCACAAGAAGGGAGCTCTCAACAAAGTTGCTGATGCATTGAGCAGGAGAGTTCTTACCATCCAAGAAATCCAATTGAAGAGCATGGGAATAGATCACTTCAAAGATCTATATGCAGATGATGAAGACTTTGCAGAAGTTTATAAGGTATGCCTTGAGTTTAAAAACCATTTTCATAGCAAGTATGCTGAATACACATTGCAAAGTGATTTGTTGTTTAAAGGGAATCAGCTTTGTGTTCCTAGAGGCTCCATTAGAGAGAATTTAATTCAAGAAAAACATAATGGTGCATTGAGTGGTCATTTTGGGATCACCAAAACTCAAGAGCTTGTCCAAAGGTTTTATTTTTGGCCTAAGATGAATCTAGATATCAGAAAATATGTAGAGAGTTGTGTAGTGTGTCAAAAAGCAAAAGGCACTTCTTCAAATGCAGGCTTATACCAGCCACTGCCAATCCCTTCTAGGCCATGGGAATGCTTGAGCATGGACTTTGTAGTTGGTTTACCCAAGACAAGGCAAGGAATGGATAGTGTGTATGTTGTGGTTGATAGATTCAGCAAAATGGCACACTTTATACCCTGCAAAACAACAAATGATGCCAGTCAAATAGCCTCACTCTTCTTCAAGGAAATAGTCAGAATTCATGGCTTACCAATCAGCATTGTATCAGACAGGGATACTAAATTTATGAGCCACTTTTGGAAGACACTTTGGCAGAGAATGGGCACCAATCTGTCCTTTGGATCTGCATACCATCCCCAAACTGATGGTCAGACCGAAGTTGTGAATAGGACACTTGGAAACCTTCTCAGATGCTTGACCAAGGAGTATGGTCAACAATGGGATCAGATTATTGGCCAGGCAGAATATGCCTATAATGATACAGTAAACAGGTCAACAGGGAAGAGCCCCTTTGAAATTGTGTATGGTTTACATCCTAGGGGTGTTTATGAGCTGAGAGAGCTGAAGGATGGAGTGAAAGGAAGTGGTTATGCAGATGATTTTGCTTGTGCAATGCAGGAGATTCATGAGACAGTCAGAAAGACCTTGGCAGAAAACACCATGAAGCATAAGGCTAAAGTGGATGAACATAGGAAAGAAGTTCAGTTTAATGTTGGTGACCTTGTGATGGTGCATTTGAACAAGGCTAGATTGCAGAAGGGAGTCCCTCACAAGCTGCAGATGAAGAGGATAGGTCCCTGCCCTATCTTGGAGAAGTATGGCAACAATGCTTTCAAAGTGCAATTGCCTGATGATAGTGGACTGTCACCTGTTTTTAATGTTGCAGATCTGATGCATTACAAAGGACCACCCCAGGATTTGGATCAGACACTTCATGAAGTCACTCAAGATGTTGAAGAACTCAAACTGCCCCCTGTCACAGTCAAACAAGTTGATCAAATCTTGGACACAAGGGTCTACCAGAAGACCAAGAACAAGGAATATAAAGAACACCTGATAAAGAGGCATGGGCAACCCGATACAGATGCAGTATGGATCAGGGAGGCAGAATTCAAGAAGCTAGGTATTGATCCTAACTTACTCAATCCAAGGATGGATTGAACTTTCTGTTTTGGGGAGGATGGTGCAGGAGCACCAAGGCCAATCTCCAAATTGTTTTGCACAAAATTTTGGTTTGAAAGGTTTTGGCTTGTACTGACCTTGGCCAAGTCAGCATGTTGTGTGGTAGGTTGAATCAATCTTTTGTTTAGGTGTTATTTTAGTCATCATAGTTGATTGTTGGTAAATTTTGCTTTATTAAGGTATAAAAGGTTGTGCTTGAAGATATGATGCAACAACTTGTGTTAGAGTCACTTCCTCGTTGATGAAGGATATTAGTGGTCAGTTGAAGGGTTGTTAGCTCATAGACAATGAGTTAGAAAATTCTAAAAAGAAGGATAATGGCGTAGATGGCAGGAATATTGCCAAAACTGCATGATAACAATAAAAGATGGCATGCGGTTTGGAAGTTATTTAGGATTCCCTTAAAATCAGGGATCTTTGGAATGAGTAACGCCCTTGAAACAGGGAAATGTAACGACCAATGTTGATATGGCTGGGGATTAGACAGAGTGGGAGAGTTGTTGCATGATATTCGAAGTTTTTGGTGTGAATAAAAAAACAGATTTCTGGTTTTTCTGTATTTCTGTATTTTTCTGGAAAACACAGTGGGTTTTTGCGCAGTAGGGATTATTTAGGTGTTGCATATTTACATAGCACGTTATTTGTATTTAAATAGCAGTGTGAACATTTTTCTTGATGTATGATACTCATTTTGTATGTTGTTAGTGTGTGGTGTTCAAGTTTCAGGTGGAAACAGTACGTTAACCCTGTTTTAAGCAAAATCTGCACTTTATGTTTCTGCCCGTGAGTTTTTGAAGACAGTGGATTCCAAAACTTTGTAAATACTGTTTCATTCAATGCATTGGAGTTCTTAGTGTAGATTTGTGTCGGTTTTCCCTCTGTATACAGGTTGCTTAGGGTAGTATTTTATTTTAGTCTCTATAGCTATTAGTTTGGGAAGCTTTCTTATTTCAGTTTTGAGACAGTCTTTGTAAAATGACTTCCCCATAGCCACAGAACGTGGGATCTCCCTAAGACTGTGGAATATGGGAGAAGAGTCATTTGTTTGCAAACAATTGACAGTAGATACCAGGGAACAAAGAGCAAAGAAGAATACACCCAAACCCTAGGCGAGCATAGACCCGGTTAGGGAATTAGGGTGGAAAATAAAGAAACTAAGGCAGGGGAAAGGTACAGTTGTACGGCCAAGGACATTTTCAGGTGGAATGAGTTCAAATACAAAGACACCAGAGCAATGAAGGCCTGAAAAATTTGTTTGGGTGAGAAATAAACAAAAACCAGTGAAGCCCTAGTGAAAAGGGGCAATTAGGCCTCCAGTCCAAGAAGTTTGGAATCACCTGTACGGACCAGTTGGCAACCTGAAACTTTTCCAAGATTTAAAACCCTGAAAAGGGTGTCCAAAAATGCTATTTTCTTGGTATGTTGTTTGGGAAAAGTGAGAGTAAAAATCCAAATACCGACTGGTAAGGGCTAGAAGAGATTTGGGACTGTCCAAGGCAAGTTCACAAAACGGGTGATTTGAAGGTTGAACTAAAAGCAAGATGTACCCATTTGGAGATGAAATGAAAGAAACCAACATCTCTCACTCCCCTGCAAGAGGTTCAAGTCAGTTGGAGAACAGGGCACTTAGATTCTTCTAAGTCCTAGAAAGAGCATTCAAATTTCAAGAAGGTGATTGATTACCCAAGGTAAAGCACAAGGTAGAAACTCTTTGAAAAGAGTTGGAGCAGGGTTTAGTCAACCTAGAAGCTCAAGAGGAAACCATTGGAGACAGGTTTCAGGCAGTAGATAGTGGGAAGTCTTCCACAAGACCGTGCAAGAGCAACCTTGGGTATTGTAATACACCACCATAAGACCTAAATCCTAGCAGATGAATTAAGGGGATGAAAGACAATGGATTAAGGGTAGATAAGAGGATATAGCTTAATGGGTCCTAAGAGGATGACTTAAGGGGAGTTGAGAGAGTGACTTAAGGGGATGTAAGAGGATGGATTAAGGGTAGATATACAAGGATATGGATTAAGGGGTCCTAAGAGGAGTGCTTAAGGGGAATTAATAGAGAGACTTAAGGGGATGCAAGAGGATGGATTAAGGGTAGATATACGAGGATATGGCTTAAGGGGTCCTAAGTGGATGGCTTAAGGGGAATTAATAGAGAGACTTAAGGGGATGCTTAAGAGGATGGCTTAAGTGAGAGATAGATTAAGGGTATAGGATATGGATAAGGGTCCTAAGAGGAGAGGGGAATTAATTAAGGGGATTGGAAGGGTAGATATATGAGGATATGGCTTAAGGGGTCCTAAGAGGATGGCTTAAGGGGTGTTGAGAGAGTGACTTAAGGGGATACAAGAGGATGGATTAAGGGTAGATATACGAGGATATGGATTAAGGGGTCCTAAGAGGATGCTTAAGGGGTGTTGAGAGAGTGACTAAGGGGATGCAAGAGGATGGATTAAGGGTAGATATATGAGGATATGGTTTAAGGGGTCCTAAGAGGATGTCTTAAGGGGTGTTGAGAGAGTGACTTAAGGGGATGCAAGAGGATGGATTAAGGGTAGATATATGAGGATATGGTTTAAGGGGTCCTAAGAGGATGACTTAAGGGGTGTTGAGAGAGTGACTTAAGGGGATGCAAGAGGATGGATTAAGGGTAGATATAGAAGGATATGGATTAAGGGGTCCTAAGAGGATGGCTTAAGGGGTCCTAAGAGAATGGCTTAAGGGGATATGAAATCAATTATAAACTTTTTATAAAATGACAATGAATTATTTAGTTTTATATTTATACTATCAATTAAATGTATCTAGAACTATATATAGTTACATGTCTCTAGATTCAAATTCCATTGTAATATATATGCATGTCATCTCTTTTTTGTAATGCATCTAGTTTTGGGAGACCTGAAACAAAAGATGATGTAAAAATTTAATTAGGAAATGACTAAAGACAAATATATATAGACATGTATATGTGATAAATTTTTAACTACATATCGACTATCAATTAAATATATATACGACTATATACTTACCAATATTTATTTACTCTATTGTACCATCTGAATCCTCTCTTTTGTGTATTGCATCTATGATTGTCTCATATCATCCATTGAAAGTGTCCATAACACTTTATTAGCAGGCCTCCCTTGATATCTAACTAGTTTTATATTGGTTTCCAAAATCAAATGTGAATAATGTATAATCTTCTTATGTCTTTCATAATCTTCAAATGCAGGCAAGCCATTCTTTCTTATCAAATATTTTCGAAGCCAGGTGACAACAACAACCACCAAACCAATTGGATACTCAAAGTTGTCATCATCTACTCTAGGATGTACCAACTTATGTTTTCTCTCAACACATGTCTAGCCAACCAATACTTTGTCTCCTCTTCATTCCCCTCAGGTGCAACAACAACATACACATGTCCTACAAAAATAAATAAAAAATTCAATAAAGAGTGACTTATATTTAATTCACATATAAGCATACATACATATAAAATTCAATTCAATTTAATGTACCTTCTTGTACAAGATCTAAAACACGATCATAATCATTTGATGTGAACACTTGATTATCTTCAATTATCATTTCATGTTGAACATCTGTTGATGTAGGTGTTAAGGCTCTTTGTTGCCATTGTTTGACCCATTCTATATTTTCACATGCCTCCCAATCACCTGCAATACAAAATTGAAAAAAGCATACAATCTCCCTTTTCCATATTGTCCATGTGTTTGCATTCGAACTCTTAAACAAATTCCATTTTGAAGATCCATTAATTGTTTCACAATCTTGTCGAGAAAAAATATTATTTTCTTCAACTAACCAAAAGAAGCATCAAATTATTGAGCTCTCACTTGTTCTTGTAGATAATTTGGTATTTCACCAATCTACAATTGCACGTGCCTCTTTGAATTTCACAACATCCTCAAATTGTAGTTGTTCTCTAGCAAGAGCTCTTTTCACACATGCACCTGCTCCATCGTTTTCTCCTTTACCATGTCCAACTTCAAAACAACTCCACATGTGTTGGATATTATTTTCCTTACGAACTCTACATAATCAATAAAAAATTCTAGCATTCTTGAATTGACCTGTGCAATTATTCGACCATATGAGATGTTCTCTCATTTGAATTCCTCTCTCTTTTAAATTTTTATAAAATATATCAAAACAATATTAAACAAACTCAGATGAAAGTAATTTATTATCACTTAAATAAAAATGGTACTTTCTAAAAAAAATCTATTATCTTCTCTACTATCATCTACATGTCTATAAAAAATATGAACAAATATAGCTACTTGCACTGAATTAAATATTGTGATTGAATTTCTTGTTGTGGAGCAACTGTATAATTTTCAACAAAATCAACAACTAAAAATATAGTTCCAATTGGGAATGTGTTTTTACATAAACGAAATTGATTATTGTTGATGGGTGTTTTTGCACCTCTCAACACAGATAGAACATGAATGCTCTATCTCTTTGAAAGATAACTTCCTACAAAAAAGTTGCAGAAAATTATCCCAAGGTCTCTCGGGTGTCAAGTCATGACAATGCTTGGAATAGTTCAGTTGGTTGATGTGATTTGCTGGTAATCATAGGGTGGCCTTTATGGTTTACATGGGAAGTTGTGTCTGAAAATGGAGTTTCAAGATGTTGGAAATGAATGAACAGTGGCTTCTCACTCAAAACAGCAAGCTAAAACTCACCATGTCCATCAGATTTAGAATTGTTGTGATGCTTTGAAATCCTACTCTAACAAGGAGTTAAAAGAAATAGAAAAAAAGGAAGGGTTGAGAGAGTTGTTCTAAATCTAAGCTATGAATGAACAGTAACAATGGAGGATGCTACAGTAGACAGACTCCCATAAACTAAGTTTTGCTTGACTAAGAAAACCTATAGCTACACAAAACCAGTGCAATGTTCTAAGGATCGCAGATTTCAAATTGTGCATTCACTTCATGAATATATAATTGAACTAAGTTGCAGCAATAAGATAAACAAGCCCAAGATAACTTTACATAGCAGTTTGTCATCAACAAGTACCAAAAGTATGGGCTAGAATTCCATCAAATACTATAACAACAACCACCATTAAAGACATCCAAAAAACTAAAAGTAACACTAACATGGAGGTTGAATCATGCATGCACAATGAGCAAGTTTAAAGAGAACACCCATAAAACAATGCAATGCTTCCTTTGATTGTTGCAATATGCCTCTTACAACAATTCACCACCACTTACAAATAAGGAGCAAGCCCCTATTTATATTTTTCCAAAAGGAGAATGAATGGCCAGGATTGATTTATATTGTGTGGCTAGATTCAATACCAGTTAGGGTTTCACCTACCTAAAATACAGTTTTTTCTTTTCCCTATTTTGTCATTTAGTGACCCTGGGACTATAATAACTTCATCCTGTAGTGACTTCCTTCTTTGCTATAGTTGAAAATTGTAGGAAGCTACCCTCTGTCTGATGTGTTTGCAACATTTCTTCATCTAATCGAATGAACCTTCTTGGAGATTTATGTTACCGAGAAGTAGACATGCTGCTCTTGATCTAAGCAGAGAGCTCCTAGCAATCATTATCATTTGATGAAAGGACAAAATAGCTTCCTCTTATTTCTAACTTTGGTATACAATCTTCTGATTTCTCGGGGCTAACTTCCTTTGGGATAGACCTCTGGAGCTTACATTCCTATGCAGGTCGGTCCAACATATATTCATGGATGAGCAACTTCCTTACTTTGGTAGCCTCAGATCCCCATTGGCATATCCTGTGTGCAAGCCTCCATGAAATGACATCTTCTAACTTCATCCCATCTGGCAAGCCTCCATATGCAGGCTATGACAAACACTCATATGTCAATCACCTTGACAAGCCTTGACACATACAACCTTCCTCATATGACTATGTGTGCATATAGGGGAAAACTAAGATTAAAATAAAGCTTTAAAACATAATCATAGGATTTTATCATACTTCCATGAGTTCTTCATAGAGCAGCCAGGTTAGACTCCCCTTTCACCTAGAAATGATTTCATGTTAATTTCACACCACAAAGCGACTTGCACGTTATTACACAAATTTGTTAAATTTCATAGAATGATTCAAAAGGATATCCATTATTAAGATAATGATAATTAATTAACCCTGCAAATTTGTTAATGGGGTTCATCCCTTTCTGAATACAATCACCATTTTACCCCTAGGTTCCTCCTTACTTAATCAATCCCTAAGAGTTCAAACTCCCTTGCAATGATAATTAATCCCCAATACCAAATATATGAATAAATCACCATAAAGCTCTCCCCTCTTTGAATGGATACCTTAGCTTTGAACTTTCTTCCCCCCTGACGGTTCATAAGGTCTCCCACATGAAAAGGAAATATTGGGACAAACAATGTTCATGTTGACGCAAAGGGAATGACCTCGTCATGGGTATTCCCGCATTTGAGGAAATTTGAGGGGTGCGGGGAATGGGAGTACGAATGTCATCTAGCTAAGACAATGTCCAAAATGCCAATGACCTCCGCAAAGTCTTCATAACAGTTGATGAGGAACGCACCAAGTTGCCTACCCTTCAAGAATAAACATACAAATCTTCTAAAATGAACAGGAATTCCATGCAATATCTATTCAAATTGATTCCATTAGTTATTCCATATGTCAATAATAATGCCTGTTGGATAGCATACACAAGACAATGTTTTTGATAGCGATATACTATATATAGTAGAAATTATGATGACGAGGATTCAGTTTATTATGCCAATGCTTTTGAAGTGATGCATGGTGACAATGCAAACCCAAAGGCCAGTATGCGAATAGAAACAGAGGCTTGGTAGGCGCCATAGAGATGAGACTCTTGTTAGAATCTTGGTTGGGAGAAGACCATCCTTTTAAGAGAAACCGTTGTTCACTCACCCTATGCCCACTTAGTATATCCCAGCTTTAATTGAACATGTGTTATTCATGCCTCTTTTCTTCCCAGCGATCAACACGCAATTGTATTGCTTTGTCGACGTCCTAGCAGCACACCAGGTGTTGCTTGTTGTTTCTTGTAATTTGTCCTCTCTATTAGTTTCCATGTTGTTCCATCCTGGGGCTCATGCTATTCCGGTGTAAAGCTAAATTCCACTGGTGGCAACTTGATCTCCAAATGGAGTTGGTGCTGCTGGCACTGGACTTCCTTCCGCCCATCCTTCTTTTTGTTGTGGAATTGGACTACCGAGTTCCATCCATCCTAGTTGAGCATGCTCGAACCGTTCCTCGCGAGATCTCCATCTCGTAGAGAGAAAGGAGGACCAGGAGAGTGAACTAGTTTGGAAGGGCACCGAATCCTTCATCTGGCTTCAATCCTGACAACAGACTCCTACCCAGGGAAACTATAGAACTAAACTTCCCTTGCCCTTTGCAGTCTCTATATTTTATTTCCTTTAGAGACAACTCACTCCATGTTCCATCTGCTCATGCATTTGCCACATCCATGACTCGATCGTGGAGGCGACAAGTCCCGCAAGAGCATCATCCTCACAAAGCTATGTAAAATCCTGGGCTACACATATGAAAGCTATGCTTTACCCCATGGAACTTCAAATTTGATACATTTCTTCTCTTCGGCTCACCCATTCACACACTAATCATGCTTATATATACCAGGGAACTTGCGAGGGAAAACCGTGGTCTCGTCTGGTCATATTGCACTTGCATTTGCATTTAATAATGGTCACGTCATCATGGGGAAGGCCCATATTACATCTCAGACACCTGTGATGATAGGCGAGAATGAGTCCCGCTTGTAGATCTACGTACATATGGATTCAAGCCAAAAGCTTTGTTTACATGCTCGGCTAAGGATTTCATCGTTGAATGATAACCTGCCTTAAGTGAAGTTGGAGTGACAATGTAGCAACCTAGCAGCCCCAAGTCGTTCGCGGGAGAACCATGCGAGGACTCCATTAGGAAACGCCACCATTTGAATATCATGCAGAGGAGTTTGTAGGGATAAGGGACAAAGCTACCACTGAATGCCTCAACAAGGCCCTTCTTTTGTTCCCTATGCCATCTAATTGTTAAAAAATTTCATTTATTGTGAGGCTAATAATCAAGCTTTCGAAAGGGAAACCAAACTCCTGCTTCAAGTCGCAGCCTCTTCCTTGCGTGAAGGACTTCTCACTAAACAGAGCATCACTACGAATGAGATGCATCATGGTGATGCGAGACTACACCAATAAATTAAATTTTTGTAATTCTCTTTGCGCTTTCACCGAGCAAGCAAAGGCTTTGCATTTCGTTCAAACTATTAGACATCATTATTGCCCCAATTCCATTCAAGTGATAGAATCAGTCATTTGCTTTGGCAGTGATAAATCCTTATTGGCGCATATTAGATATTTGCGAATACCTTCCATTATGAACGCCATACTGGTATCAACATAATCCATTTATGCCTCATCAGCCTCAAGTGTTTTGCAAGGACAAACAATGTTCAAGTCCACCCACGTTGATCATAATTCAAATAATAAGTTTTCTATCATCTCAATCGCGTCCTAGACAGAATGTTGAATGTGGGACGTAGGATGCGGGAGGCGGCTATAGGAATGTCGTAAAAGAACAACGAGCCTACTAATAGGAAATGTGCAATGCGGATCCCGCAACGAAGAAGGGTGTTGTCATTTGAAAAGATGGCATGGGAAGGCCATTTTTGAAATGTTGTTTCGGTGATGCAAGCAGTGACATGTGGGAAGATTCCACGAAAGAGCCGTAAAAATAACGATGGAGTGACTAATGGCCCCCGCAACACAACTCCCTGCAACTTGAAGCGTGGCGATGATGCCATAGGCAACCGTGGCACCCGTGAGAAGTAATTCTATACTATGACCATGGCCCTTGTGATCAATCATGCTGAGATGGTGCAAACTTTCTATTGGTAGATTCTACCACTCCAACTTATTCCAAATGCCCCGCTAGAATCATTCTTCTTACCTCCCATGCCCTTCTCCACGAGCTCACCATCTAGTTAGATTCTTTGACTCCACCTTGCAATAAATTGCTTCCTTATCCACCGCTGCATGCTATGTTTGTATAGATTGTGGAGATAGGGAGGGTGCTTTGTCACCACGAGAGCACTCCATCAACTTCAAAGAAAATTATGTAGTTCTCATGATAAAAATGCGTGCCTCACAACCACCCGCTTCTCATGAATGTTCTATGCTTAGGAATAGACTCTGCAACCTTTAGAACCAACATTCGCAGAAGATTAAGAGACGCGATCTATGGGTGGGGTGGCGTCGTGGCAAGGATGGCCCGCACCTTAACTTGCTTAAGCCGATCATTAACCATTCTACTGATAAAATGCCATTGCCATCGAGCCCATTCCCAACATGTAGTTAGATCAAAAGTTTTCAACATATATTACCTTCAAAATCGTGTGCTCAGATTGGAAACCATGTCGTTGGTCTCGATGCTTATCTGTATCACTCATGAGGTCTCTATCATTCTTGATTGACTTCAGTTCATTCAGGAGGGTCCCCTTTATCGGATAGCCTATTCAGAACGCCACAACATCGCGACTCTTTAAAGAAATCAACCTTCATTTTAGTGATCGTTGGGGATCCACTACATGCCTCCAATTATGTCGCCAGTGCTAGGAACCGAAATCCACGACCCCACAGATCTTCGAACCTTCGAACACACTTTGTCAAGAGGAAGTGTGGAGACCTCGTGAGGGACTGAGAAAGCGGGCGGCAATTTGAAGAAGAGCCATTTGAACGACATTGTACATTGTGGCCCCCGCATGAAAGATTTCCGTCAAGTGGACTATGGGTAGAGGAGTTCGAAGCGTCACAGCCGGGACGCCATCAAGATAAGGGCAAAGCATAAATGACAACCCGCATGAAAGCCCCCGCAGAGACAATTTTGGGAAATAGCTTTATGTAATAATTTCTATTGAAGGACCTTTGAGCCTATAAGACTCGACGAAGTGAGAGTAACATAAGCTCATTATATACAAAAGTTCCCTTTTACGTCAATTCAACTCGAGGGGTCAGATCACTTCATCGTTGGATATGAGGTTGCTTCATTTCCCCGAATCCTCCCTTCGCTACGCTCGAAAAATAGATTATGCCACCACTTCAACTTCGTTAATGTTCGGATCATCGTTCCAGAGCACGAGCGTTTCCGTGGAGGGCCAAGGGATACCACATTACCATGACTCAAGTTCAAGATTCACTCACCTCCCCTATAAACTTCTTTATTATTTAGCTCGTACCGTCACATATTTCCTACCCGTCCAGTCCATCCCTTTAAATTCTACTTTTGTTAGCATTTTCATAGGATGCCCACACGCCTAAAACTTATCATCATGTCTACAATACTCAATCACTTAGTAACCATGAACAGATGGACCGAATCACAATGATAATAGTCATTTCTCTACGCGAATAACCATTAAGAGGCACTGTGAGATGAAGTCCTTGCAATAACAAACAATGCGGGTAGTGTCGTGTGGAAAGATGTCGAGAGAAATCCACAGTACAACGGTGGGGAGGAAAATGACCTTAGCAACACACATCCCGCCCCGGGGAGATGACATACGCGGGACCCGCATGGGTGGATCAACCCCAGGATCCCGCCGTCTAAGCAACGGCTTTCAGGCAATGACCTTCTAATGGTGGATACCCGCAAGGGTGAATTCACATAATCATTTTGAATTAGTGGGTTTTCCACTTCAAACTCCAAGATTGGGATTATGAGCAATAAATATCGAGCATGCAACTCGGGTCGGTGTGGAGGCTCTATCATTAAGTGACGGGGACAAGGCTACAACAGGTGCAGGGTTCGCAATGCAAAGAGATGTGAGAGCTCAGTTGTTATGGAACAATGCAGTGGTAACGGCTCTCTGCAAGCAGTCATCCACAAAGGCGGACTCGAGGAGGTTGTTTGACCCATAGTCTTATTGGCAAACCTCGAGTTTACTACCGAGGAAACATTACATGTGGGATCCACATAACGGAATGGCGCGGGTGTTATGTCATTAGGGAAATAGCAATGCAGGGATGACTGTCCGCATGGGTGAACCCACATAATTGTTTGACTTGGTGGCCTTGCTACTTTGGGCTTCAAGGCCGGGGTTAGAGATAATGAATGTTGAATTTGCAACCTGGGCCGATGTAAAGGTTTGATCATTGAGCGATGGTAATGGGACGATGGTGGGTTGCATGTACAAAACTTTAGGACTTAGCCGATTCTCCTAGGGTGTTAAGTTCAGTTCACTCAAGGTGATGGAAAAACAGAGACATCAAATGCGGAGCCCGCCATACGAGTGGAAGTTGAGAGTTGGCTGCTTCCACAAATGACAGTCCGCATGAGGCAACCTACAGCTGGGGGTCTACAATGCCCGATGGACGCGGAGGCGAAGGTTGATGCAAGACCCTTCATGCAGGCGAATGTTCGAAACTAGCCGTTAGTCGAATGATGAAGGGATATCAGCGTTGTGTAAGGGAAGGCCCACGACTGGAGGTTTGCAAGGTTTGGAGGATGTCAGGGCAATGGGGCAAGGGAAACCCACAAGACCAAGCATGCAAAGGAAAATGACTTAGTGAAATTTAAGGTAGGTGAATCTAGCCAAGGGGAATTTGATCATTTTAGGCATGTGACCAACTTAAGTCTAGGAATAGGGGCCCGCAAAGAAAGATGAGAACAAAACAGCCCATCGAGAGCGAAAACGATTAGTCAAGAGCAAAAGAAAGGGGGTCCCTGCCTACGACAAGGCATATGTACAAAACATGCACAACAATTATCAAGCCAATGAGCATATTGAGATTTTTTAACATATTTAGGTACAATCTTATCTTTAAGTTCTTTAATAAATGCATGCACACTAAATTTTTCCACAATTAACTCACAACATTTTCTAATTTTTCCATCTTTTAAAGAATACTCAACATTTTTATTTTATTTTACATCCACTAATTGTTGTCCACATTCATCTAAACTACTTTAATGCATACATTCTCCTAACAATGAAAAGTTACCACATCTATCACATTCTCCAAAAATACATGCTTTTAAATAAAATATTTTTTCATTAGAGGGTTCAGAAAACAAACCTGCTATAAAATCTTTAATTGTTTCAGATGGAATATTAATACCACAAATGTCTTGCATAATTTGGTTAGCATGCAA